>BSBK01004088.1:70000-368203 GCA_027943335.1 Chamaecyparis obtusa | reverse complement strand
GATGGAAAAGTTGGAAAACGGTGTGACCTAATAATTGAAAAACTTAGTGTTAATGCTTTTATGAATGAATTCAAGAGTAAGAACATACCTAAATATGTGAAACACTCTCACAATTCTAGATGGCTTGATGGACAATTTCGCATATGCAAGAATACATTTCCAATTGGTAGTATACTGTCAGTTGTTGACTTTGTAGAGAACTACACACTTGTACCACAAGATGAGATCCAACCATAATATTATAATTTAGTGCAAGTAACAATTTTTGTTCATATTGTCTATAGACATGCACCTGATAGTACAAAAGAGGATCAAAAAATATTGAGAGAGTACGATTTCTATATGAGTGATAATAAGTTACACTCATTGGAGTTTGTCCAATATTGCTTTAATACCTTTTATGAAAATTTAAGGGAGAGAGAAATTTATATAACACAACATCTAATATGGTCAGATAATTGCACAGGACAATTCAAGAATGCTAGAATGTTTTATTGGTTGAGTAGGATGCACAAGAAAATAAATATCCAACATATCTGGAGTTTTTTTGAGGCTGGACACGGGAAGGGAGAACATGATGGTGCTGGTGCATGTGTTAAGAGAGCCCTTTGTAGAGAGCAACTCAAATTTGAGGAAAAATCAAAATTTAAAGATGCATGTGCAATTGTTGAATGGTGTAAAACAAGTTTGTCTACAGGATCAAGTCAGAACTCTACAATCATACATTTTTTTTTTCTAGTTGAAGAGAAGAATATCCTTTCAAGATATGATTGTAATACAATCAACAGATCGGCTAAATGACATTCATTTAGGAGTTCTAATTCTAACACTTGGACTATATGGACTAGGGAGCTTGCATGTTTTTGTCAATTTTGTGTTGTAGGTGAATGGGAAGAATGCAAGAATACAGAATGGGTTGAAGAATGGCAACATAAATCATTAACACCTAGTGAGAGACAAGATGAAGATGTTATAATAAATGAAGACCTGGATCATGCCTTTGCATCAGAAGATTATGATTGTGTTTCAGATCTCATACAACCTGGTAATTTAATACAATTTATTGTAAAAATTTAAATTATATATTAGTTACATGTGTATGTCATATAATTTATGATTATATATATTTGAATTATAAACCTTTAATTTAAACAAGTTTTATTTACAGTGCACACATGTACTTAATTTGGTTTTGCAGGACATGTGTATGCTGTTGTTGCACCTGAGGATAATGAAGAGCAGACAGAGTATTGGTTAGCTCGATGTGTAGAACCCAAGAAAAAATTGATATGTCATCAAGTAGATGATGATAATTTTCAGTATCCAATTGGGTCTATTTTGGTAGTTGGTACATGGCTATGCAAATACCTAACAAGAAGGAATGGTTTGCCAACTTTTGAAGACTACCAATCAGAAAAGAAGATTATACACTATTCCCATTTGGTAGTGGCAACAAATATCAAATTGGAAAGATACAAAGGGAGACCTACTAATAAACTTTTATGCACTCTTTCAATGGAAGAGCATGAGGCAATCATAGACGCATTGTAGAAAAGAGAGGATGCTAATGGTACATTAGGTTGAATAAAATTTATACATGTAAGTTTTTATTCAATTGTCTTATTAACTTTAAAATTAAAATTAACTTTAAATAAACTTGAGTACATAAATTATAACATTTCAACATGTTTATTTTTATGATGCAGTCCATGTCAGGAAGAACATCTAGATGCATTGCAGAAAAGAGAGGATGTTGATGGTACATTATGTTGAATCAAATTTATACATGTAAGTTTTTGTTCAATTGTTATATATTAACTTTAAATGAACTCAAGTACACAAATTCTAACATTTGAACATGTTTATTTTTATGATGCAGGATGTCAGGAAGAACATAGATCTGCATTGCCAAAAAGAGGATGCTGATGGTACATTAGGTTGAATCAAATTTATACATGTAAGTTTTTGTTCAATTGTCATATTTGTATATGTTTTCTACACGTCTTCTTTGAAGTGTCATAATTTATAATTTAGAGATATAGATTTGAAATTAAAATTAAAATTAACTTTAAATGAACATTTATAAATTCTAACATTTCAACATGTTTATTTTTATGATGCAGGATGTCTGGAAGAACATAGACATGAACTATTTATGTCTAGTACAATGCACTATTGTATTCGTACAATTTTGGGTTAATAATTTAAGATCACATGAACTCACTTTTATACATCAAATTTTGTTTTAAATATTTAAGTTAAATTCATAACTTTGTATTCACCTAATTTTGTTGTAAATATTAAACTATACACATTGGTCAGATTATGCTCACTTAATAGATCTCATTGTTTAATAGCTATTAAGTTTGTAATGTATCCATATTGTTCTTGTCAATTTTACATGTATTAATAGATGTCATTGTTAGATCTAGATGATTTTTTTTTATAGTATCTAGATATTGTACTTAGATCAATTACATATGAATTAATAGATCTCATTGTTAGATAGATGGTTTTTTAAGGATAAATTGATAAATTACATAACAAGTCCTGATTAAGATAAATTGATAAATTACATTTAACAACTCATGACTAAGATAAATAACATAACAAGTCCTGAAATAATTTACACATGTATCATAATGTCCATCATATCAACTCATGATATATACATACAATCACAAAACAAAGTCCTACTCTGAAAACAAGTCCAAGTAAAATATATGATAACAAGTGGACTACTATATAATGCAAGTCCTACTCTAACAACAAGTAAAAATAATATGAACAAGTCTAAACAAGCCCAAATAGTAATCATAAAACAAGCCTAAATAGTCATAAAAAATAATATGAACAAGTCCAAATAGTCATCATAAAACAAGTCCAAATAGTCATCATAAATAAAATGAACAAGTCCAAATAGTCATCATAATCTAACTCTACTCATCTAGCTGATCTATAGTCCTCTTCACTCCATGTGAAGAGGACTACGATGCATCAACATGCTTTGTCTAGTCCTGAGTACCCTCATCCTACTCTGTCTGGTCTTGAGCACCCTGATTCTGCTCTGTCTGGTCTCAAGCACCCTCATCCTCAACTACATGAAAAGTGGATGAAGCCAAGTCCTGTAAAAAAAATTAAAGTACAAATTAAAAATTATTTAAATTAATCATCTAAGATCTAGATACACACAGGACATTGAAAAAGATCTAGATACATACAGGACATTGAAAAATTACTTAAATTAATCATCACCTCAAAGGATAGTGTCGATGGATGCATTTGGCTTAATACTGTAGCCATACCAAGACTCATGGTGGTGTCAACTTGAACAACATATATAAAGCATGAATCAAACTTATAGTACATATATGTACATAAATTATAAAGTATATATTTAACTTGATTAAATATATAAATATGGAATAAAAACATGTGTACATTAATAAATGAAAAACATACTGCAGGTATATGCAGTTGACTCTCAGTGACTAGTGGGGCAGAGAATGAAGGACTACCAATCTCAGTCGTACATGAGAGACCCTACAAAATCACAAAAATATGTCAAACACATTATCAATTAAAGTTTATTTTGTTTAAAGTTTAAATGTATCAAGATTAAAGTGCATACCGTGAATGGAGCACTGAGATGTTGAGGTGTCAATCTCATATGATGACAACTAATGAATGTTGGAGGGTCAACCCTCCTTTGTTCACCGAAAAGTCCACATGTTATGGCTCATAATTGTATAAATAAGAAATTTAATATTACGCTATATTTAAATTATAATTAAATTTACCTATGCAGAATGATCATCGTCTGCATTGAGTAAATCAACATATGATGAGATATCATCTCTGGCATCACCATGTGTGCCATCATCATCATCGACATGTCCACCATGTGCACCACCAGCATCATCACCATATCCAGCATGGGCAGCATGGGTAGCATCAGGATCAAACTAGGGACCCATACATATACCCCCACAACTCATGCAAACATGTGCTATGCTGGGGGTAGTCCTCGCCTAGGTCATGTGCTGTAACAAATTGCCCGTAAGGGCACTCAAAGAACCAAGAGATGACTGCACTACTCGATGATAGATAGGTGTAGGAAGTATAGGAGATGGAAGAGGAACAAGTGGCTCATTGCGCACATGATTTCTTCTTCTGTCACTCAATTTGGCCCCTAGCCTATCCTGTGGCATGCCCCAGCCAACCCCCTTAAATGCTCTCATGTCAAAATAATTGGGTTTCTTACCCAATTCAAACTCAGCCCATAATTTCTTCAAAAAAAAAAGTGGGACCTCATGATTAGCATGTGGTGGATGGTCAAATACCATCTACCACTACTCCCAAAAATGTGCTACTAACCCAGGGTGTCTACACCATCTAATGGAAATGCATGGCTTCTTGCCAACTATTTGCTCACCTGTTGTAAGGCTCAAAAAATAGCGTGCCATATCATTTTTTGTAATTTTTAACTTATTAACCTCTTGATAAGAGAGGCCATCACCATAATATACATGCATAGACTCCCTCCATGAATCAAAACTATCAATCTCATAGTCTAATGTTTGTATGGAATCTACTATGCCTTGCATGCTATCTGAAAGGTGTAGTAGCTAGATAGATGGATATGGATCATGCCTAATAATGTTTATGTCTCTCAAGATGTCCTCTACATTTCTCCTAATATTATCTCTCAGATCTCTAGATGGAGGTGGAGGTGGAGGTGGAGGGGGGGGGGGGGGGAGGGGGGCAGGGGTGGAGGGGGCGGAGGAGGTGGAGGAGGAGGTGGTGGTGCATGCTGACCTATAAGCTCATTAATGTGAAAATCATCCATATTGCCAATCTACGTACAAATAAAAACATGATAATTTACAATTAACATATTGTAAAATATATTTTACCTTACAACTTGAATGACTTAAATAATCAAAACTTGAGAGAGAGAGAGAGAGAGAGAGAGAGAGAGAGAGAAGAGAGAGGAGAGAGAGAGAGAGAGAGAACATTAAACTATAGCATGAACATTAAATTTTGAAAATAACATTAATCTATAGCATGAACTAAATTTATGTTTTGGTTTTCAAAATTTATATTAAATGATTTTCTAAGTTTTCATTTTTTAAGATAAAAAAAAACAATAGTACGTAGAGAGGGGAGAGAGAGAGGGAGAGAGAGGAGAGAGAAAGAGGAGAGAGAGAAAGAGAGAGAGTGAGAGAGAGAGAGGAAGATAGAGAGAGAGAGTGTGTGTGTCTGTGTTTTTAAATTTATGTTTTGGTTGAACTAAATTTATGTTTTGGTTTTCTAAATTTATATTTTGATTTTCTAAGTTTAGGGTTTCGTAAATTAATTTTTTTATCTAGATTCACGTTTTTGTTTTATTGTCTAGGGTTTTGGTTTTCTATGTAGGGTTTTGCAATGTAATTTTGTATGTATACCTAAATTTTACTAGTTTTCTACTTTAGTACGGTAATTTACTAAGTAAATTGAAATAAAAAAAAATTACAACTTTGAAATATGAAATATAATTAAATTTATGCAAAATTTTTGAAAATAACATGTTAAACTATACATTTTTTAATTAAAAATAACCTCAAACTACAATTTTTAAAGACAAAAATCATAAAAAAATAATAAAAAAGAGTAGTAGGTACTTGGAAGATGAAAAAAATGGTAGGTGGAGTCGACAGGGGATCCTAAAACTAGGTGCCCGAGTTGTACCAAATGTGATTCCATTTTAGCTATGGATGAAAATGATAGGTATTTCATTTAAAAGAAAAAATATATAGATTTTAGAAATGGGGGCCTGTTTTAAACAAATCGGGCACCCGTTTCGCTTTGGGTACCCGATCCTAAATGGGCGCCTGATTTGTAAACGGGCACCTGATTTTTAAAACTGGTTCGGGCTCCCGAACCTAAACGGGCACCCGATTTGTAAATATGGGGCGCCCATTTTGTATTCCCAATTTTGCTTCACCGTGGACTTCCATGAAATTGGACCCCAACTCCTAACACACACCCAATTCTATTATATTAAATAATGACTATATACATGTTTGATTAATTACAAAAAATTAAGTTTTCAAGTACAATGATATACGTGTGCAATGAACAAATTGGATCAAATATCAAGTTTCATATATATAAAAATGAACAATAATTTTGTACATATCAAAAAATGACATAGATCCCAAATCAATAATAGTTAAAAAAATGTGGCATGTGCCATGTCAAGGTTGATATATACTATACAAATATCAAATATATACAAAAATTAGCCATTCAATGACCACAACTAGATCTATATCTCTATCAATATCTATGACTATACTGGATCATCAAAATTGATTCTCTTCGAAGTAGTACGTGGCTCGATGGGTGTCTGCACAAGAACAACTCAAATGCTAAATCAGATATCTTACCTCCAAATACTATCAAAATAACTAAATACTAGACTATAATTTATTGGCAATTAAATTGTTGATTACCTCATCTATTTCTTCTAAACTTGGGATGTTTAGTAATGTTGATGGGATCCTTCGTGGGCAAGGATTCCTAACAAAATAGAATGGTAAAGGGTCTATAGGAAGTCGTGAAGGGGGGTGTAATAGATAGAAGACAATTAACACAAGTTAATATAACCCAAAGTTAATGACAAACACTACAAAATTAAAGATGCATGTACTCATATCTAAATCCATAGCCTCATATAGCTCTCTTGTACTCTTAGGAGGGATCATCAGTGATGAGGCTTCTATGACAATTTCTTGTCTAAAATAATAACATATATCATAGTCATAGAGGAAGGATTTCTAAAAGATTTTGAACAAATAAGAATACAATCAAAAGAAAATATAAAAATGTTATCTCTTCTTGCTCCTAAACATCAGCAAAATCCACTACATTCATTAGTTATGTAAAGCACAATTATTTCTGTATATAAAGAAAATAAGATATGTGCATTGATCAGTATACATGTGCATCTTTAATCATAATGCATTTCAACAAAAAAACTTAAATTTTACTAAATTACCTTTTGTACTTTGGGAGTCCTCTAGGATTTCTTTTTTCATCCTAGTGTCTTAGAGCCAGGCGGGGTAACCTAGCAGAAACCAACTTAACATAAGAGAAATGAAAATGATAACACATAGGTTCAATTAAAACTATCAACAAGAGGTGTGAGAAATATGATATCGTAAAGCTCTCTAGGCCAAAGTCAATTACATAAAGGTTCATATCATCAACTTTGGACATCGCAACCCCAGACAAGCCCTATAAAACATCAAATAAATATACATATTAAGAAAAGATATCTTGACACCAAGAAATCATTTTATTTTTATAAATATTGAAAAACTATACCTTGGGTGTCGAAGCTACATGTGCACATCTAGTCAAATGTGAACTTTGTGGCATGCTCTTTGAATCACCTATTGCACCTTGCAATGCATATTATTCATACATCAATTTAATTTTTCTCTAAATAAAAATTTATTTACTTTTATAAGATTTAGGTGATTAAAATTAATAACATGTCAAAACACAAATAAACATACCTACGCATATCTCATAGAAAACATCATCGTCAATAGGTCATTTGTGAGGGCCACACCCTTAGCAACAAATGCTTGACATACAATGTGTACACGAATGGGATGTTCAACCATCCTCATGCGTGTCGGTATCTACCCCGGCACATATACCCTGATAGTTGGGGAACATATGCTCAATGGGCTGGGCTGATCCAAATGGATCATTTGATGATGATGGAGTTGGTGTAGGTGCTGATCCACCCTGTGCATTGACTAACTGTGTGCCATGCTCAATAATGACATTAGTCAATGATGTAGTTTCCTGAAGGTTCTGTAAATATATATACTCCTTCACTACTATGGGGATCGCAACATGAACTATGGGATTTTTAGCTAGATGCCTCCTATGTTGTGGTTCTACCACCCTACATGGCCCCAACTCTATCCTACCCAAAGCCTCTCCCTCTACCCTGGAACTGTCAGATCTCAAAGTAATTTGGCTTCTTGCCAAGGATAAACTCACAATATAGCTTTCTCAAAAACTATAAAGGCACCTCCCAATTATTACAGGGTGTTGGGTCTAAGACCATATACCACCTATCCCAAAGTGCATCTCTCATCCTATTATGTACACACCAATGTTTAGGAAACCAATTCTTAGTAACTTCTAGGGAGTTAATAGTAATAGGATTAGTGAAACTTAGAGAACATATTTCTTCTTTAAGTATCCTATTTTTTCACTTGATCATATGACAATCCATCGGCATAAAATGTAAAACATCTATCCCTCCATGAAACCCATGTTATAACCTCCTTAGACACCTCATTCACACTATTGGCCATTCTTTCTAAGGAAGTGGCGAGGGATGAGTGATGCTAAAAAATAGAGGATCTCAACCTATTAACCAATATGATAGTTGGACATTGTTTTGTTGGAGATGATTGATAAGGTCCTCTTGTGTGGCATCAATATGACCTATTGGAGGACGAGGGGGATTTGGATTCAGGTTTGGCAATGGATTTTGGTTTGACAGTAGATGTTCTTGTTGCGGGGATACATTTGGAGGGTTCTCTTGTTTATCATTTCCATCATTACGAATATTTTTTAGGTGTTTGAAGAGGTCTTTTCTGTCTCTTTCGTGGTTGGGGATTGTTTTCCGAATCTAACATCAAAATAATGAAAAAACTTAAATCAATTCAACAAATCCTACTCAATCGAAATTGAAACAAAAAAATTTAAAAGAAATTTCTTATCCGTTCGATGGTGTGGCATGGTTGTAAAATCATCAATATGGAAAAGAAATTCAATTTCAACAAGAACCTGCTTGGGTTTTGGTGATTTCTCTTCTTCCTTTCTCCTCCAAACTCAGTTTTGGCATGAAGTGAATGAGCCAAAACATGGGTTTTTTAAAAAAACCTATGATAGTCAAAACACATATGCGTTTTGTAATAAAGCATTTTTTTCTTTACGAAATGCGTATGTGTTTTAAATTACATAAGTGCATTTTAATTATTTTTGTGGATTGGCAAAGGCTCGACTTTGCCAAGCCTAATTTTTAAAAATTTGAATAACCGAAGAGTGTTATGATTTGTTTTATTTTATTCAAGGAGGTGGCCACTTTTTTGCACAGCATCATGGTGCACTTACCCAACCAAAAATTTTTGTTTCCCAATTAATTTTATTTTTTATATCTAAAACAAAATTTACAACACCAAAATCTTTCTAATAAAATTGTAAGATGGTATTTATTCCTATATTATTGCATATTAATAATATATATTGTGATTTATTTAGATCTTTTTTGAAAGAAAAATGTACCTATATAACTGGCTAGAACTTAACAATTCATCCTTCCTTGCTAGTGTTCATTTGTCCATTGCTACTCTTGATGTGTCCATTAGAACAAGAGAAATAAGTAGTACCAACGAGCATTGAGGTATTCTATAATCATAGCATTTTATTGAGATGAGGGAGGGGAACTTTCTCCATGCACTTGGTACCCCACATCTACAAATGTTGGCTGTAGAGGTTTCTAAAAAACAATCTCAGCTTTACTTAAATATATTATAATGTAATATATTTTAAATATGTATTCTTGATGTCTGGAAATATTGCTGTCTTATGATTACAATTTTAATTTTAGATGATACAATATTTCAAATATTATAGAAAGAAAGAAATGCAATGAAGTGATATAATAAAATTAGTGCGTATAAAATAAAGTCAACCATTCTATAATACAATTTTGAATTCCATACTTCACCCTTAATCATGTATGAATGTTTCTAAACAAAAAAAAGATAGTTTTACCCATATTCGTGCATAGTAGCACAAAGAAAAACCCAAAAATTATACAACACACAAGGTAGGTAAAATATGATTATGTTTCCCCGTGACTATCATGGTCTTGATACAAATAAAAAAATACAACCTCTATAACTATACTACTTCCTTACATGCATGAGTAGCTACCATATATGTAGAATATGTTGTATAAAATGCAAGTTTCACTTATCTTTTGTTTCATCATGCTTATTACTAAAAGAATATGGAATGCATATCTATTAATTGACTGTTTACCTTATTATCTAGTCTTTTTTATTTTTCTAAATGTAAAGTTTTATTTTCATCATCTCTTCCCTCATAAAAAGTTTTATAACCTTGTATTCCTTTTGTGGATGTTGAAGAAGTGGAAGAAAACAATGAGGAAATGGAAACCTATGAAGATTACAAATAGGAGATTAGTTTTGGGAAAATAAGATCGGTCCAGTTGCTCAAAAAGGAACTTGAAGGGAAAAATATCAAAGAGGAAATAGTCCCAAAAACTAAATTTGAGTATGAGTCGAATGAGGAGGAATCCTTAGATAACTCTGAGCATGAGGAATACAAAGGTGGTGAGGATGAGTCTAATGGAGATAGTAAAGAAAATTATGTTGATATCAATATCAATTTAGGTGATTATGAGGAGGTTTTGGACCCTTCCCATCCATCCACTATTTCTAATATGGATATGGTATATGAAGAGGCAATCATTTCCCTCAATGTTTCTAAAGAGAAAGAAATCATTGCCAATCTCTATGAATAAATTGGTAATCTTAATAACAGAGTGTCATCCTTGGAGGACATTGCCTCTTGTTTTGAGAAAACTAAATTTCTCTTTGATAAGATAGTTTCTAACTTATGCAAGATTATTGATGGATTAATGAAAAAGGGTGTGTTTGCAATAGTTTTTGATTACGTAAAATAGGTTTTATAGGGATCCTGAAACCCACAACAGTTTAAATTCGAAAGAAAGGCATGAAAACCAAGCAAAGAAAAGCATTTTCAGATTAGCTAGGAACAGGACACAACAGGGCTGAAAAATTAAAACAAAGCCAAAAGGAAGAACACCATGACATGTTATGCCAAAATCTTGAGCATGACAAATGCATTTCTTTCGAGGCCTCCATCAGTTGAACAATTTCTTTAACGTTCTATACTTAGGAGCCTTGGGGATCAATTTTCTCCTTGTTCTTCCTAGTTCTAGCCCTAGTTCTTTTATCTAGTCCTTCAATAGGCTCCTTCTCCTCCTTCGTAGTCCTCTATTTAGTCTTGGAATCCATTTTTTCTTCCATATATTTAATCAGCAGCTTCAAGTTCTTGTTGGATGTTTTGAGGATTTTAAAATTTTGCTCTGCCACACCCTTAAGGGTTTTTTCCAAACTTATAATTTTGGATTCCATGTGCAAGACCCTGGTTTCCAAGCTTAGCTTTTTCTCTGTGGTCTTATCCTTGTTGTCCGAGCCTTGAATTTTTTCCTTGAGGTCCTCAATCTTGTGGTAGAGTCATTTGAAGGATCTAAACTGATCTAGCATGTTGTTTTTGGTATTGTTGAGGAAATCCATGTCCATTTCCCTAGCTTTATCACTAAGTACAACTAGTGCAGGGTTTATTAATTCTTCCTTATGGACTTTTCCATCATTGTCCTCTAGAATCTAGGGATAGACGAGGTCTCCCTAATTATTCCCATTCACACTATGTTGATATTGAAATTTCTCCAAACCTTTTCTCCTCTCTCGGTATCCTAATTGTTATACTCCCCCTAGAGGCTTCTTCAGTTTCATCAATCCTTATGGGTGACTAGTTAGTGCCCTGCTCTTCTTTATCTTCATTCATAGGGGATTGATTCTTTGTATTAGTGCTTGTTGGGGACTGAGGAGGAAGGGTTTTTTCCTCGCTAACAGTAAGATCAATTGACAAGCGGCTAGAGAGGTCCTGCATTGGTTTGGGAATTTCCTCCTTGTCCTGTTCCTGCATGACAATAGAATTCAAATTGGGATTTCCCACATCTTCTTCTGTATCCATTTCTTCCTCCTTGTCATTGTACTCTTCCTCTGAGTTAACCTCCTTTCTATCCTATTTTTTGGAAGGTTTTTTGATTTTGATGGCTTTCAGGGGGTGCTTCTTGGATGGGGAACCCTTGTTCTATTTCTTGAATTCAACTTCCTCACTGTCTTCCAAAGGATTGCCCATAGAAGTTCTTGAAGGAACATAATCTGAACTAGAGTACTCGCTGATAGCGTTGCTATCCTCAATTTCCTTGCCCATGATTTGGGTTTTAAATAATTCATATAATAATAGAATTAATCCTTCATTTAGGGTGGGATTAGCAATTTTCTTATCTCTAAAACCAGTGATAGTCTTGTTCATAGAAGAGAAGAGATAATACAAAATGGAAATCTTAAAACCATGCCTAAAATGATTTAGCAAGATGAAATTATAGTTGTGGATTCTATCAAACCTAGTATCTAGGGTGATATAGTAGATGAGGGCCTTCAGAACATACTGCCAGAGTGTCTTCAAGCTCCCGGAAAGGTAGTAGGTGCCCACTTTGACAATGGCACTGATCTCCTTGTCATCCCTCGCAAACTTTTTGACAGCAATGTCAGAAAGTTTTTGGTCACTGTAGAATTTTTTCTTGGTGATAGGAATGCTGATGACCATTGATATAACCTCCTCTGTGATGGTGAACGGCTTGCCATCAATCTCCACTATCCCATCTTTCCAGGTATTGACAAAGATTTTGGTGATGTCCTTCATGCAGCCATGGAGTTGTTCAATAAAAGTGGTGACCTCCCTAGATTTTTGTAATGCATTCCAGATTTTTGTTCACTTCTTCCATTTCTCACTGTCGCCCTCCGACTCCCTTCTTAACCTTTCCCCAACCATGGCTTTCATGACAGCTTTGGTAAACCTCTGGTCCAGCCAAAAATTGTTGCTTGCCTTCTTTCTAACTTCAGCAGAGCTCTTTCTAAAAGTAGGTTTTTTGAAATGATTACAAGATTTGGGGAAGGGGGGCCTTAAAGCATGTGGAGGCGATGTGTTATTAAAACTCATGCAAATTTGCACCTCAACTCGACATGAGTGAAATTACTTCTCCGAACAAGCTTTTTGCAATAATAATAATAATTGGTTATTATTGTGTGTTTGCAATAGTTACTGGGCATAAAAGAATAAATAAGAAGGACAAGAAGAAGAATAAAGAGGGAGGAGATAGAGACAAGGAAGAGGATGAGATGGATGAGGATGGCGATGACTGGATTGTGAACCTCAAATCTCTCTCAAAGAGCCGGAAGATCATCTCAAAGAAGGATGAGGCTAAAGATACCAATAAATAAGGCTAGTGCCCTTATATTTAAAATTGATAGGATGATAGCTATTAGGAGTTTTGATTCTTTGACTATGAATAATTGTCTAGTATTTTTTGATACTCATGGCCTTTGGGCTAGAAAACTGTTTCATTAGATAGTAATTACAAACTTTCATTGTAATAGGTTTTTTATTACGTTAAGGACTCTTTATATTATAGGGATATGGATAGGCATGTGAATATCTTGTTACTTTTGTTGTGCTCTGGGTTTTTGTTTTATTTTGTTGTTGTAAGCTACTAGTCCTCAGGCTGTAATGCCCTGAGTCTATGTATCATGTGTTAAGTTGTAATATCTACGATTAGGGCCCTTCCCCTACCGATTGAATCAAAAGAAAGTTGTATAAGATGATGCATCAAATAAGTATCTAAAAAGTATACATAATATTCCAAAAAATTAGATTGTTTGGACATAGATGCACTCACAATTATGACTCCATCTATAATGTCAAGTCCATTTTAAACAATATACACATGAGTGCATCAACTATCCTAACATAAGAGATCTTACCCATTTTTTTAAATTTTACATTCCATTTGAATATATTTCAGCGTAGATAGGTAGACTTATTACCTCACACCCGATATTCTACAAAACTAACTCAACATGTTATTTTTACTTTAACCACAAATTTCTATTTTCCCAATTAATTCTAGTTTTTATATCTAAAATAAAATTTACAACTCCAAAATCTTTCTAATAAAATTGTAACATGGTATTCATTCCCATATTATTACGGATTAAATAATATGTCAACTATTGGCAATGGTGTGATATCAAAAGCCTATCTTTCATATTTAAAATATATTGAATAATATCACACCTCAACTCTATAATATAGTTGATATACAACATTTCTTGGAAATCTAAATTCGGTAAAATAATTTGAATAATATCACACCTCTAACTCTATAATATAATACAATATTTCTTGAAAATCTAAATTCCGTATCTCTTCTAGTTTTTTTTTGGGGGGCGGGGGAGGGAGGGGTTGAGAAAATATATATTGTAATTTATTGAAATCCTATTTGAAAGTAAAAGGTAACTATATAACCGGCTAGAACTTAACAATTCAACCTTCCTTGCTACTCTCCATCTGTCCATTGCTACTCTCGATGCGTCCAATGGAACAAGAGAAATAAGCAGTACTAACGAGCATTGAGGGATTCTGTAATCGTAGCATTTGATTGAGATGAGGGAGGGGAACTTTCTCCACGCAATTGGTACCCCACATCTACGAATGCTGGCTGCAGAGGTTTCTGAAAATCAATCTCAGCTTTGCTTAACAGTATTGTCACAACCTCAGACATTGATGGCCTATGAGTGGCAGAACCTTGTATGCATAGAAGGGCAAGGTTTATCACCCTCACCACCTCTTCTTCATTATACCCTTCCATCTTCTCTTCGCTCTCCACTATCTCTAAGACCTTGTTTGCTTCGTGTAGGCTCCAAACCTGCGATAAGTTTTTTTCTTTTAAATTATCAAGATTTTGAAGGGAGAGAATGAAGGGATAAAAGGATTCAATTAGAATTGTAAAATACCCATTCAAGCAAATATTGCATATCAGGTGGCTGGTTCAAGTCAATGCTTTTTCTGCCACTGACTATTTCAAGAACCACCACACCAAAGCTGTAGGTGTCAGCTTTCTCTGTCAATTGCCCATGGCCTGCATATTCAGGAGCCGTGTATCCTCTGCAAAGGAAAAAAACAAGGGGCGTTCAGATATTTATCAAAAAAATTGATTATATAAACATTGGAGTAAGGAGGGGTTTGCTTACAAGGTTCCTGCAAATTTTGTGCTAACATGAGTTTTATCATGTGGAAGAAGTCTTGCCAGCCCAAAATCTCCTATTTTTGCCTGAAAGTTTTCGTCAAGCAAGATATTGCTTGATTTAATATCACGATGGATGATACAGACATGGAATTCCTCATGGAGATAGGCCAGACCGCGAGCAGTGCCCAGGATAATATTGAACCTTTCCTTCCATCTCAAAGGTTTTTTATGTTCTCCTGCATATAGGGCAATCCACTAGAATTACAAAACCGATCATGTTTGCTGTAACGGATGAAAGAAGCGAAAGAGGAAAGTTAAGAAATAACAAACCAAATATGATTCTGTCGAGGCTGCTGTTGGGCATGTACTCATAAACCAAGAGCCTTTCTTGGCCTTGTCTACAACATCCAAGGAGACGCACTAGATTTTTGTGATGAACATTAGAAATGAGTTTCACTTCGCTCTCGAATTCAGCAATTGCGCGGGGAGAGCGACCCAATGTCAGCTTCTTTATTGCCACAACGTTGCCATTTTTCAAGGTACCCTACAAACATCATTTGAACAGATTAACACACAAGCCTAATGCTAATGAGGGAAAAACATCAGTGATAATATTCTACCTTAAATACTTCACCAAACCCTCCTTGTCCAAGCTTATTTGCTTGATCAAAATTGTTGGTTGCCTTTTTCAGTATCTTAAAGTCAAAGTCTCCCGGCCCACGAAGTTCTGTTGCTCCTTCAGTATCCACTGCTCCGTAAATTTCAATTTGTTATATTAGTAATAATTAAGATCGAACTGATTTGAAAGACTTATGCTTCCCCTATCCATAATATATTAAATCTAGCCTTTAAGAGTTTACTTTGTTTCTGGCTTGGCTGCATTATCTTCTTCCGGAAGAGAAGCAGACAAGTTATAAGGCCAAGTAAAAATACCCCTCCCACAACACCAATTATTATCCACGCTGCAGTACTCAATTTCTTCCCTGAAAAAACATAATGGACAATAATAAAATCAGTGTAATTACATTTCGGAAACGAAAAATTCTATGTTGCTCCTAAGAAAAGTGTCAAAAACGTTAACAAAACTGCAAGCTATTCACTTGTATATAATTAAACTCTAACCTCCGGGTAAGAAATTTCCCAAATCGACAGTCGCATTGCTTGGAAAAAAGGGTTTGGAATCGTATCGCAAGTAGCAGCCTGCGTCTACAGCCCGCCCCTGGGAGCGAGGAAAACACTTATTAATGTTGTCCTGGGCAATAGCGAGGCACTTTTCGCAGGAATCCGTTGCGAGGGAACGAATACACGAGGCAAGTCCATAGATTGTGGTATTAGAAGGCCCTTTCCTCGTCTGCGCAGCAAAATAATCTTTTACTCGCGGAGTTGCAGCGCAAAGATCGGTCATCAAACTTTGAGCAGTTGCTGAAAATGAATTGGAGGCGCTCGCGTTGGCACCACCGCACACCTGTTTATTTCCTTCATCGGTGAACGTATTGTAAAAGTTGTTGTTCTCGAAACGCACAAAACATCCGTCGTAGCTCGCCCGGCCGCCGGTAACTTTGGTACAGTTGGCAACTTGTTTTCTTGCTACTTTCATGCAGTCAGCGCAATCAGCAGCGGACTTATCCTTTCTACACTGCGCCAGTGCATATACTGAATCCACCAGATCTGATGCCCCAACCTCATTTCTTGAAGCAAATCCAGATGGAACAACATTTTCCACCACATATGCCAGAGCCTTGCTTAAATTTTCGGCAAAGAGTGTGGCGTTGTTGTTGGGGATAGGGCTGCATCCATAGGCCAAAAGTCTGGTCTCTGGATCTGCTCTAATGGGGGCCATTGTTAATATGGCAAACAAAACAATTAGCCACCCTCTTCCTGCCATGGCACTGGATTTCCCCATTGGCATTGGGAAGGGAGCTTAAAGAACTTTGAATTGTTGTGATAGAAGAAAGAAAGGAGCTCTATTATATAGATTTTCTGATTGTAGTTGAGTCATCAATTTTCACCAATATCACAACTAAATTATTGCATTCAAAGTCAAGAAAAACAATTAAGACCATAGACCCAATAATATATATTGCAGTCAAAATGTTTGCAAAAGCCTCTTCAGCTTTCGTTTGTTCATTACTTCTTTTGGGTTTAGAAAGTGCAAATAGGAATGAAGATAAAACTAAATCAGTCTCACACAAAGGATGGTATACGTCAATGGCGGTGGGAACTCGATTGGAATCAAAAGAATGGGCTATTATTATACTCTCAAATTTCACTACAGTCCAAACGGCATTTGATAAACTCTGGGTTCCAGAGCCTATCTAACAAAGCGAGCAATTTATTTTGTTGTCCTTTCTGCTTGTCTTCCAATGTTAAAATAGTATTTAACGTTGATATTGGATGGGTCATCTACAAGGTAAACCATATACGCATTATTAGTTTGAAAATGAAGTGCATCAATGAGATAAAATAGTCCTCTATAGAAAATTAATTATTATATATATGCATATAGTCATTCAATGATAATATTTTATTTGGATATTGCCAGAGTTGAATGATTTGGATTTATACTCTATTATTTGATGATATTATTCACTAGCCCGCTTCTATTTCTGATCCTATAATGAGGTTGATGAATTAATCATCTTTGGGTTCATAGAAATATCAATTTTACCATCTAGGAATAACTTCATTTTAGTAAAGTAAGGTAATATAACACTTAAAAAGAATGTTAGATTCATATAAATAACAAATCTTGCATAAAGAACAATAAAATTTATTGTATTATCTAATTATTTTAATTTGGTTTGGTTATCTTGTATACAAAAAAAAATATTCTATCATATCTCTTTGGGTTCTTTTAGTTATTTAATTCATACTTGATAGTAGTCTCTTCTAATGAGTATAACAACTAGATATCTAGGACCATATATGCATGTCCCCCATACTTACAATATAGTAATTGTCCGTTGTATCATATCCTCCTTGATTATGAATTAATTGGTGGATCATCTTAGCACATTAGATGGAAAAATTACCAATTGCTATAACACTAAAACCTTCAATTCCTCTACCTAGATGCCCCTCTTGACCAATTATCCTTCATTAGTGAGGTTTAGAGAGAAACAAACACTCATAAATAAATCCACCCTTTGACCTCACAAGACATCATATATGTAAAAGAAATTATACCTCCAAGTACTACAAAATATTGAAAGAGTGGTTCTTGAGATGGCCTCTTCCTCTTTTTTGTGGTCTTCTTAGCTTTGTGGTAAGATCTTACCTAAAAGTGACACATAGATATCATTATCAATATATTCATGTCTAGGAAAGTTAAATTTTCAACACACAAGCTAGCAAGATAACTAGCTTTTATAAGAATATAATGTCCTAGTATAAAATTCAATTTAAATCTGATTCTTAAATTTCTACAAACACTTGTTATTTGAATAATAACACTATTAGCCTTGACATTTTCTCGAATCCTAAATAAATTAGGTTAAAATCATAGTTAATGCATAAATAATATCATTACACTCCAAAATAATGAAAAAAGTACATCTCAATCTTATTATTATATTAAATAGAAAATAATATGTACAAATCACAATCTCTTTCTTACTACAATAATTTTTGTATTATAAACAAACAATACTTTGATATCAAAAAACATAAAATATAGGCATAGTGATTGGGTCAAATCAATTTAATTTATCCCACCACTCAATTAGTGGTAGCAAGTAAGCTCCACCAAGTGGCAAAGAAGAGGTGATGTATTTTTGGATGCATTTGACCAACTCTCCAAGTTGACACATAACCTACTTATGGTGGCTTAAAGTCATGTTTAGAAATTCATGAGATATATAAATTAATTAAATATTAAGTTAAATATATTCTACACTAATATCCCCACTTAATCATAGCCTAGGTGGGTACAAGATGGTCTTATTTCTAAATTCATTAGTTTGCAATTGTGCATATTGGCCTCAACATTGTCCATACTAGTGCAATTGAATGAATCTCTTCTTTATGACAAATAGGATAAAGATAATTTCTTGAACAAACCCATCTTACTTACATTGGTGGTACACTCTAGATTCACAAGAAAGAGGCATAATGTTCAATCTATTTTAGAGAATATCTTGATAGATTTAAGCATGTAATAGAAAGCTTTCAGTGAAGAATCATCTATACAAATTAAAATAGACACCTATTTAAATAGTCTATTGATCTAACAAATTTCTATACAAAAGCTATATTGATCTTAACTTCAACTTTACAAAAAAATATTACTCCCATTAGAAAAATAATCCTTTTAATCTTATTTAACTCTATTAAACTCATTCTTCTTCCCTTTAACTTCCTTCTATAAAATCTAAATTCGCTAATTGGACTAAATTTATATTTTCAAGCTTAATCAACATTTTGTCTAAGTAACACAGAGGCCATGCTCAACCGATGGAGGCCCTTGAAAGGAACGTGGCAGTCATGCTCAGGAGCTTGGCATAATTGGTCTTTTTGCTCTTCCTTTTGGCTATGCTTAATTTTCGCTGTTTTTTTCATGTTCGCCCCAGTAGTGGCCTGTCCTAGCTACTCTATTCTGTTTTACTTTGCTTGGATCTCAAGACTTTCTTTCGACTTTATACTGCTATGAGTTTCAGGATCCTATAAAACCTATTTTACTTAAACAAAAATCACTTAATGAAAGAACCTTGCCCTAGACGGAACCATTACTTGAACGTGTAGTTGAAGAAGACTCAAAGTCTTTTGTGTTAATATTCATATTCATGAAAGTATGGTTGGCTAGAGATCGTTTTCGAAACTTGATGTGGATGTAGACAGGCACGGATGCATTCATGACTTTGGTCAATATGTAGGTTCGTTTTCACATGAGGCAACTCATGAGTCATGCTACCTTGGTTGTCAACCAGCTGAGTGCCAAATTGGTCGATTTCATTCGATCGCAACAAATAGAAATTAAAAAAATGGTCTCGTTGATCAAGTGTAATTGGTTGCAAAATTAAAAGTTCTGCATCGACCATGGTTGTCAAAGAGAGGGTCCCATCACATCAGATATTCAGGAATGAAATTACAGCAAAACAAAAACATCACGGCAATAAGTCGTCATGAGTCACGGTCAACAGTTCTGGTAGGCCTTGGTCTTGGTCTCTCAATCGCGTAATGTTGTCCGCCCTATCATTGCTGCCTCTCACTAAACATTCAAGAGATTTCAATATTGGTTCTTCCCTAACCACCATATTCTTAGTCATATAAAAATCATGAAAGGATTAGGAGTGAAGCCTATAAATCGTTTATCTGTTGTTACAGTGCTTAGAGCTCCTCTATTATCCTAGCGTGGTATGCTAACTTAGTTTCAATGTTATGAAGAACAAAATGAAAATAGAAATGATTAACAACAAATCATATATAAGATAACATATATACATACATAGCAGATGGTTCAACAAATTTGATATAGATTTCATCACTATACCGTACAATTTTGACCTAAGGAATGACCATTTAAAAGAACTATTTAATTTAAACCTTTTACACTCAATAGTATTGTTCATTTTTCATAAACTGGAGTAACTTCATGTAAGAAATTGATTTCAGTTTCAAAATAATTTATTTTAATTTTCTTGTTCATTTACATTTTTTATCTACTATTTTCAAAGTTGTATTAGTAAAATAATAAATGTAATATACTAGCAATTGTATCTTAGCATGCAAGGGGTACACTGAAGAATTATAGAAGGTCAGTTAGGATAAATTTTAATATATTTGCTACATACATTTGTGTAGTGCTCAAGGTCAATTTCTAAGCCATTCAACAAGTGGTTTTTTTATGTTCAACAAAAATGTAAATGGAAAAGTGATAACTTCAAATCAACAATACATTTAGAGTTGTAAGCATGATTGAAACAAAAACTTTGAATTAGGAAGACAATACGAAACTATTACGAATAGACTGATTAATATTTGCAATAGGGAGAGAGGGGGAGAGAAGGATAGATTTAGAGGAAAATATAAAGTGAGGAAGATCCAAACAAAGGGAGAGGGTCAAGAAAGTGAGATAAGGGATATAAATAGTGAAGAAGATATATAGAAAGATAGAGATAGAAATGGATATGGAGAGAAGTAGAAGGAGATAAAGAGAGAGCAAAGATGGAAGAGATAAATATATAGAGAGGGAGAGAGAAGGAAAGAATAAGAGAGGGAGAGATAGAAATATAAAGATAGTAATATGAAGTGATTGATTGAGCGCATGACATCATAGATGTAAAAATGATTATTAACCATGCTAGAAAAGGTGTACAACATCTATTCCAAACAAAAGTTCCCATAAATATCTTCATCATTTAGATTTAATCCTTACAATAAGATTCTAGTAGATTAAATATGTAAGACTCTTTATGCAAACAATAAATACAACATGAACAATTGATATATCTTGTAAGAAAAAACCTATATATAATAAACTTTGGATAGTCATTTTTCATTAATTCTATTTAATTTTCCTTTTCTTAAGAGAGTTGAGATATATAATATTTTAGTTGAGTTACAAGTGTGTTAAGAAATTGATAACTCATTTGGAGGAATGTGGATTTGGATTACTTTTTCAGTCTCAAATTGAATTCCAAACTTCAATTTTATGAAAATGGGATTATTTATAACCATGTGTCAGATATTGAATCGGCTTTTGTCCCAATTAGTAATATTTTTGTACATCATATAATTTAGTTAACTCACCTTAATTTTGAAACCAAATTTTTTCAAGAACATGCACCCTTTCTTCATAGTAGCATATCACAATTGATTATCTCTTTCGTGGCTTTAAGCAATATAGTTCCCCTTTCTCACACATCCAACATTATTACTTATCTTTTTTTTTGTTCTTTGGATGGGCCAAATCCACATACAACTTGAAACATGTTTCTTCCTCATGGGTACCTTTATCACAATGTGCACAATTGTGATCATCCTCTTATTCCTCCTACCCTTCACCTTCCTTTTTTTCCTTTTTCACTAGTTTAATTTTTTGTATCCTACTATTTACAATAGAAAAAGAGAGGCCTATTTTCTTTTCTTACATGAAATAATACAATTAGGGTTAACCCTTATTTATATTATTGGGTTTGGTTGTCAACAAGATCCTCTTAAGGAATGTAAATATGTTATGATGTCCTTTATTCAAGCACATATTGATGTATAATATCCTTACAAGAAACTAAAGTGTCCTATATCTAAATTCATTAGTTTTGCAATTGTACATATTGCCCTCAACATTGTCCATATTAGCGCAATTGAATGAATCTATTCTCTATGACATATAGGGTAAGATAATTTCCTAAACAATCCCTTATAATCATCCTACTTACATATTGGTGGTACATTCTAGATTCATAAAATAGAAGAATAATGTTGAATCTATTTTAGAGAATGTCTTGATAGATTTAAGCATAAAATTGAGAGTTTTTATTGAGAAATCATTTTGTACAAATTAAAGTAGAGATATATGAAAATAACCTATAGATCTAACAAATTTCAACACTAAAAATTTATTAATCTTAACGTTATCTTTACAAAAAAATGTTATTCTTACTAAAAAATAATCCTTTTAGTCTTGTTTAACCTTCTTTTACTTTTGTTTAATTTCCTTATTTAAAACCTAAACTCCTAAATAGGACAAAATTTGTATTTTCTAACCTATTCAACATTTTTTCTAAGATAATTTTTAAAAAGAGACTTACCTAATCAAATTCTTCCAAAAAGTCAGTTTTCTTAATATTCATGTTCAATCAAGAAAGCATGGTTGGCTAGATATCTCTTTTGAAAAATGATGTGGATGTAGACAGGCACAAACATGTTCATTTGTTTTTACATAAGGCTAATCATGATTCTTTCTTCTCTGGTTGTCAACCAGAGTGACCCACTAATCAATTTCACTCCATCACAACATATAAAATTTTGAAAAAAGGTCTCTTCGATTAAGTGTAATTGGTTGTAAAAATGAAAAGTTTTAATTCTACCTTGGTTGTCAAACATGGGGGCCAATAAAATAAGATATTTAGGAATGAATTGATGGAAAAGAAAAACAAGATGACAATTAGTAGTCAAGATTCATGGTCAACAACTTTGGAAGACTATGAAAAGTGAAGGTGGTCCCTCAGCTCCACAATGTCATACATCGTATTATTGCTACCTCACTAAACATTCAAGGGATTTCAATATGGGTTTTCAAAGACAACTAGTGCTTCCACAACCTATCTTAATCTTAATTATTTCTGCTAACTTAGTTTGTGTATCATGAAGAGAAAACAAAATAGAAATGAGTAACTACAAATTGTATGTAAGGCAACATAATACATATCTATACTGGATGATTTTCAATGAAATTTGATATGGATTTCAATATGGGGGTTGCCATGGCTATCCAATCATATAACTTTATATGGCTCATATGATTACCATACATTTGATGGTCATTGTTATTAAAAGTTTTAAATTAATAAAAAAACTATCTAAAAGAAATTTTAAATTTAACTTTTCACACATAGCATTATTGTTTGGTTTTTATGAAGAGGATATGACGTATGAATTTATTTTTATGTTTTAAAATTTATTTATTTTAAATTTCTTCTCCTCTATTTTAGTTTATATTAGTAAAATTTTTTTTGTGTGTGTGTGTGCATGTGCCTAGTAAACTTTTTAACGTGACTTGTGATGTTTACACGACACATCCTCCAATTCCATGAAAAACATTTTGGACTAGGATCTATAAGTCACTAAGGAAAAAAATGTTAGCATGAATGTTAATGAATGTTTTTAGAAAATAATTTTGGATGTTGATCAGAGATGATTGAGCTCTTATATGTTGCATTCATGACTGGGTTTGTCATTGATGTCAACATATATACTTTTTGGATAAAGTTAAAAGAGTTACATACACATAATTATTTCATGAGGTTTTATGCTGATAAATTGAGTTTTGCAAAGATTAATTTGAATTAAGGAATGTGTTCTGATGGTGTGGTTGTAAGTGCAGAAAAATTTATGTAAATATGTTCAAGTTATGTGAAGTTTATTGAAGACTGTTCACAGTGAGAATTTCTAGGAACTGGTGACATTTATTTGAGATTTATTATTCGGCAAGGTTGAAGCTAGTTTAACAAGGTTGATATGTTATCGATGACATATTCAGGATGCTTGGATAAACATGATAGAATCTACTTTGCATTCTGTGAAGACTTGTGGACGATATGAAGCGTGTTACTTCTTTGTGCGTTGACTACAAATTAATAATTCTATGGAAGTGTTTAGATGTAATGACAACATGTATTGTAAATTCATATTGATGTCCTATATTATTAAATGTAAATTGAGAAAGCCTTTAGGCCGACTTAATAATCATTAGGACTTGGTATAAAGGAAAGGAAGTTTAAATTTTATGCATGAGGGTATCATAAGGATATCATGCAGTCATGAGATGTTGTGTGAGCTTTGAATGCAAAATATTTATGATCAGAGCAGAAGATGACATTGTTGGTTTATTAAGGACTTCAAAGGAATTGTAAAAGAAAATAGAGTTGTTGTTTTAGTCAATTCACCCTTTGATGTGTTATCCTAAAGATTATTTAGTGAAGACACTATTGAAGCAATTTGGACAGTGGGTTCACTTGTCTTCATTTTGTTTCTCATTCAACTCCTCATAGGGTTGGGATCTTTTAGCATGGATCCAAAGTCTCCTAATAAGGAATCATATGTACTGATTGTATTGTAAAATTCTTCTAACAAGGCCTATCCTTTCACAAGGAACTTTTATATTAGTACATCATCTTGTGGGCATCATTCCCATCAGAGTTTTCCCTTTGATCAAGGGTTTTCCTAGTTAACATATCTGGTATTATTGTGTATATTTATTATCTTGTGCTTATTATTTTTATTGATTAAAAGCTTAAGATTTGATAGGGTTGAATTTAAGTTAATTAATCCCACAATTGATTCACCCCCATCTCAATTGTGTTGGTGGACTTTACTTTCTAACAAAAAATGGGTGACATCATCCTATTATTACAACACCAAGGACCAAACCCACTAGCACATTGGATCAACGAAGACACAAGCTTGTGATCACAATGGTCCAATAGGGGTATGAACTTGAGTGGGGATAACAAAACAACTACCACTTAACCAACATACTAAGTAGTGAACTCCAATAAATATAATATATTAATAATCAAATATAAATTCAATTTTTCATAATTAATTATTTGCTAAAATTTTATTAAATTTTAAATTTATATTTCTTTTAATAATAGTTCTATTATAACATATAATATATAATTAAACAATTTTGAGATATATATTATATACAATTTTTAATAATATTATTTAAATTACATACATACATACATACATATGCATGCATGCATACAAACATACATAATCAAGTGATATATATATATATATATATATATATATATATATATATATATATATATATATATATATATATATATATATATATATATATATATATATATATATATATATATATATATATATATATATATATATATATATATATATATATATATATATATATATATATATATATATATATATATATATATATATATATATATATATATATATATAATCTCAAAATATTGAGTAGCATGAAATGGTGCACAACAAATGACATGTAGTAATATGATTGAATTCTATTTTCTAAATTTGGTTTGTCAATTGATTCATATTGGGTTTCTCTAACCACTAATAATCATTGTTAGGGGATTTTATAATTTTCATATTCAATTTAGATGCATAGGATGGAAAAATGTGTTGGATGGATAGGGATTTTAATAATGCACCTACTAGAAGCCCTAAACCAACATTCTCCACAATACATGTAAATTTAAATGATAAGTAATGTACATCTAGAAATACTTGTAAAGAATACTAAAATTAAATAAGATGAAATACATGCCTCTTAATAAATATAATTTGGAAATACTTGTTTTCTGGTGTCTATATTTAGTTCCAAGGAATTCTCCAACAGAATTTGGGCTAGAAACATGAAAACAAAGAAAACCCAGAAAGATTTTTCTTTTTTTAGAAAGCTTGACCTTGACCCAAAGACAGGGGTAAGATCTTACCCTAGGGCACAATCTTACCCCTTTATGTTGACCTTGACCTGCACTGTTTCGATGGAAAATTTGTTCACGGATCCTGGAAGTTTGCCAAAAAGGGTAATCATATCTGCTCTGCAACTCTCGAAACAATGACTGTAGATATCTGAAATGGTGTTTTGGGTGGCTATATAGAGTTTTGCCTTAGTCAAACCCTCATTTTGGTGATCTCCACCTCCACAAATAGCTGAATGCAATAGAATGTGTGCGTGTATTGAATGTGGAATGCTAAGATCTAATCGTCTAGATTAAAGCCCTAGTATGAATTGATATGAGAAAGAAATGCATAGATTTGAATATGATAAAGAAAGCATACCAAGCCCCTAAAGATAAAGTACTCCTACCAAACTCACAATCTGTACTTGCTACACCATGATTGTATCTTTGAATGCTTGAATGTTGAAAATGGTGGATCAAGGAAGAAGGGATCTTTCTTGCTCCAAAGAAATGTCCACAATGGTTTTTCCAAAAATGCTTGATATCAATAATGTATTGATCATTTATATGATCCTCTTATAGTCTTGCATCATCACTTCACCATTTCTTTCTTATTTCAATCGATTGTATCACTTGATTGATGCTTGGTTTCTAAATGAAGGCAAAAGAGAGTGTTTATATAGAGATTTCAAGGCAAGGCTCCTCGAGAAATGTAAGGGCCCATAATTTGAATTTCACCTCAAACTATGGTCCAATCACAATAACTAACTAAGGAGGGAAAATAATTAAATGAATTTTAAATTAAAACCCTTTCACATTCATATCCAGAGGCCTAACATTGATTTCAAGGCCTGCTGGGACCACAATTTGAAAAGGGGGACCAAAACCTAGCAAGGGTCAAGGTTGACCTCGACTTTGACCTAGGTTAGTGTCGACCTTGACCCTGACCCAAAGGTTTAGGCCCAGTCAAGTTTGAAAATGGGAAGTCCTAGGGTCGAGCAGAGACTTGGAAATGGTGAGAAAATAGGGCAGAGTGTCGAGAAAGAGCACAAAGACCTAGAATGAATGTAATGAGGACTAGGAGGACCAATACCTAGATGCTACCTAGAAAATAGAGCCATAGAGAAGGGAAATCAAGGAGAATCCTCAGGATCCTAACCCTAATTTCACCTAAAAACAAATGAATCAAGTGCAAATGCATCATAAATGAAAATCTATCATGAAAAATGCACTAAATGAGGGTGCTAAACCTATCAAGATGGAATTTTTTGAATTTTAAGATGATACATTTAGCCCCCACTTTAGCTTAGATATGACACTATGTGAATATGCAAGCTAAAGTAAGAAAATGTCATAGTAAATAAAAAGGATATAGCCAAGTCCTCAATGTAGAGATCATACAGAAAACCATTAGTACCTGCAACACACAAGGTTAATGAAAATCCATAAATCACCTAAGACTTACTAGAATGAAATTGAAAAGTGCATAGAGCCCCTTATGCCCCCCTATTTTGACTTTCTACTTCTAAAGGGTGAAACGGGGTGATAAGGTTAACCTTATACATTGGATATGCATTTTGTTGAAAAAGTCCTTTCCTAAACCAATTAGAAGGATTCCTATAACTCCTATACTTATTCAAGGGGTTAGCTATCTAAATCATGATTCTAGTGCCACTAACGGTATTGAAAATGGAGATACCAAACTCAAGTTATGATGAAGAGAGTGAATATCTATCTAAATGCATATGAAGGGAAATTCAAATTTAACATTAGTAAACCCTAAGAAAAACCCTAATAAAACCCTAATTTTGACTTTAAATAAGGAAAAAGAACTCATACTTACTCATTCTTACCATTTTCAGATTTGAAGAGAGAAAGAAGAATGCCAAGAAGAGAAGAACTTCGAGTGACACACATGGAGCTCCTGAGATAGTGCCTAGCTACCAAACGGCCACTACCCGATGTGAGTTTATTGTTATTGATTTATGTACTTTGTAAATTCTTTCTTTTTGTAGGCAAGGTCGACCCTAAACCTTAAAGATTAGTCGTGACCTAGTTATGTCAACCTTGACCCTTAAAGGTCAACATGAACTGGAAGGTCTTCACCTTTTCCAGAATGAGGTTGACCTTGACCCAAAAAGGTCAACCTTGACCCAAGGAGGATGACCTTGACCTAACTGATGTCGAACTTGATCTAGTCAAGTTGGATTTAAAATTTTTTTGTTCCAGAATACTGATATGATATTTGTTTGCGCTTACAGGACTTGGTTTGTATCTGAGATCATCCCTTTAGAGAGTTACTAGTGGTTATCAAAGAGAAGTTGTCTGAGCTGAGTGAGGATGAGATACAATTATTGAGAGATGTAGGATTGTACTGGGTAATAGTCCTACCATAGATTAGACTTCACCAAGCCATGTTGTTGGCTCTCATAGAGAAGTGGAATGAGATACATGCTCCTTTCACCTTCCCTCGGGTGAGATAATTGTGACATCGGAGGATGCCTACAGAATCTTGTAGCTTTTGGTTCGAGGTGAGCCTATTAGATCGAGAGCATAGAAAGGTCTTGAGGAGGTCCTTCCAGATGTAGAGTATTGTTTGGGATGGGTTCCATAGATGCGAACCCAATTAGATCAGATCACTTTATCATCCATAGTGGCATGCCCTACACTTGTGGTACATAGAGTGATGCTATGTATACTATCCTTGGTTGTAGTACCCAACACAAAGGGTACAGTCTTTTCAACACCTTTCACCCATCTTGTACATAGGATGGAGAGTGATAGGAATATCTTCTCATGTGGTCATAGCATGCTAGCCCACTTATACCACGAGCTATGTCAGTTGGTGAGATATTAGAGAGAGAGTCTCATGGTATGCAAGTTTTTGTAGATTTGGTTGTTTGAGCACTTTACATGTACATGACCACAGGGTGTTCCAGTGATGGTAGATGCTAGCACACCAAAAGGATTTTCTTATCCACTGAGAGATGTCTGGCAGTACGGATATATCCTCTACTAGAGGGTATGTCTAGACTATATTTGAGGCACATATGTGATATGGAGACCCTTCTGCTGCATGACAGAGTGGTTAGATACATGACACTGGATGGGGCACTCACAACAACGCAAGCTGTGAGAGGGTCATCAGAGCCATACAGTGATGCCATACTACTATGATCCAGTAATGAGATAGTTCAATCTTTTACAGGGAGTCCCCAAAAAAATACCTCAGTATGCACATTTGTGAGGTATTATCTAAGACCCAACACCATACGCTGACCATTAGTAGAAGACATAGTAGATAGTGATGCAGATGAGACAGAGGATATTGGTGCAGGGGCACCTAGAGAAATAGGGCCCTCACCATAGAAATTTTATTGTGCTATGCTCTAAGAGAGCCTTGTAAATGAAATAAAGGTCTAATGACCTAGTTGGAGTGTTTGGAAATGATAATTGGTGGTTTAGAAGTCCTAAGAGTCTTTAGATAGATCTTGAGGCTAGTAAAGAACTCCTTGTTATGAAGTCCTACTGAAAGGACATGAGTTAAAATTAGAAATTTTTCAAGATGTTAGTAAGGAAAGATAGGTTTATTGTTCCTAGAAGTCATCTAGGAAGGGTCTTTAATCTTAGAAAGTTAGGGGTTAGCCAATTTAGAAAAGTTGTAAAAGTTGCAAAGTGCAACTTTGCAACTTTTAAATGTTGCTCGACAACATTTTATGTTCCATTCCTAAAATGGTGGATTAGAATCAATGACTGATGGAAACCCTAGACATGTTAGGAAAGGACCTAAGAGACCATATATTAACTCAAGAAACCCTAATATTGCTAGTACATGTGTGTCAAAGTATGGACAAGAGATTGTTGTAACTGTCCTGTGCATGAGAAAGGATCACTATGAATGAATGAAAGCTTTGGAGTGCTAATTTTGCTACTGTAATACTTTGGCATTATATTTTGTGTTGTTTATAGTAGATTCTAATTCATTAGATTATGTGTGTATAGTTTTTCATTTACAAGTTTGTAAATAGTTTGTTTAGCCAGTCCACTGTCCTAAACCAGACAGTTGGTCTTGTGAGCAATGTAACTCACTATCCCACTGTAGACTCAATATGGCCATTTGGGGATAGTGAGTGGGTTCAATGTAATTTTTACCTTCAGGAGGAGGGCCCTTCAAAAGCTATGGAGGAATTTCTAAAATCTTTCCCTAGGCGAGCCTGAGCAAGCCTGGCTAGGGAAGAGTGCTGATTGCAGAGGTTATAACTTGCAGGGTTGTGAAGATCCAGAGGAATGGAGATATGGAGTAGAAAGGGGATAGAGTAAACCCCTTTTTATGTGAAGGAAGAGGTCTCATCAATTGAAGAAGACACCTAGACAAGCTAAGGAACAATCAAGCCAAAACCAGGCCTAAAAACCCTCACAAACCCTCATTTTGTGTCAGGGCTGTGTACAACCATTTGGAGACCCAAAACCTCAAAAATCCTTGAGCCCTATTTGAAAGAATAAGAGTCTCTGAAGGAATTTTGGTGGGGTTAGTAACCAAAAATGGAGTTATTTCCTTATTTCTCAGAGCAGGAGGGCTAATAGGGGCGCTTTCCCTGTAGCCCTATTTTCAAATACATACTCAAAATCTGTAAGGAGAATCATTTCATGGGGTCATTTTGAGCATTGAAAATAGTGAAATGGAAGGTTATTAATCACCTCCATATCCTTGCAAGGACCTAGGACAATTGTGAGAATTTGGATCTTAGAAAAAGCTAAGGAACCTAGAGTATTCCTCATCCAAGAAGAGTACCTAGAAGTGGGAAGCATGGAGTTTTGCACTAGATAGGAGAGTGGGGTTTAGTATCAGGGGATCACACATAGAAGAGGGTCCTATAGATCCATATGGTAGACTTGGAAGTCACCTTAGGTCTCAATGGTAGACAAGAAGCATCAACTACTGATTAGTTCATCCCCTCTCCCTATCAGATATATAGGTATCACTAGATGTAGCCTATTAAGGCATCAGCTGAGACTACATTAGATACTGGAGTCTAAAGGGAATGCACCCCATCTTCCTTATTGACTATCCCATAGGTGATCTAGGCCTTTCAGAGAGGACACACTAGGATGGTGGCATAGAAGAAGAGGATGAGGATCACAAAGATGAGGAGGAGCCCATCTCCAAGGGAGATCCCATGGAGGAGGAGAGAGAAGAGGAGAGAGCAGACAAGAGAGAAGAGGAGATGCCCCCAGCTAGTGGTAGTGTAGGTGTGTAGGTTTTTCATGCATCACCACTAAGATCATGATGACCTCCACGCACCCATATAGAGACACCACCTTCGATACTTAGACACAACAAGTGTGGGGAGAGTAGTCACTCTATTCCCCCACCATCCAAATCCTTCAGTGACTCCCAGGAGGGAGATCTAGGTATAAAACATGAAATTTGATTTAAAAATTTAACTTAATTGATTAAGAAAGAACTTATTAAAAGATAATTATGTTTCATTCTATAGCTAGCATGGCAGAGTGGGGGAGTTTTGTATCCAAGGTTCTGAAGGATACATGTATATCCTACCGACTACCACTTAGCGAGTGAGAGTCTTCCATTGGCCATAAAGATACTGAGAAGCACACTGATATCTTTGTGTGTGTCCAATGAGAGCTGAGATTGTGTAGAGAGAGTGAAGAGAGAGTGATGACAGACTTACAGAGGGCCCAGGAGTGCATGTGTGATATGAGTATATCGAGGAGCCACTCATGGAATATCGTGCATAGATCTATAGCCTCTCATCATAGATCAAAGAGATCTGGGAGTCATCGACCATCAGATCATAGAGATAGATAGAGTGATAGATAAGGCCTTATGCCACATATGTATCAAAACTCAAAAGATTTTATAAATGAAAAAATTTCTCTACTAGTTAGTTTGTGTTTGATTAAGTTATATTTTTATCAATAATATAAAACTTAAGAGAAAGAAAGAATCTGTATAAATGTATTCAAATGTAATTTGCTAAAACCACATAACCTATAAAATGATCATAACTATTTTATAAGGAATACATAAATACACAAGGAAAGAAAGATAAATTAGGGATAATAATGTTTGAGATGCATAATATTGATAGGTTCCTTAAAAGAAACACCATCCATATCAGAAATTTTGTAAGTACCTAAACCAAAGTCCTCAATTACAACAAAAGTTCCAAACCAATTAGGGCTAAACTTTCCTTTTTCACCAGGTAAAGCATTCACATTTTGTTAATTTTCATATAATACTAATTCACCTATTGAAAATAATCATTCAATTACTTTATGATTATACTTCTTCTGAAGAGATTTATGATAAGCTTTTATATGTTCCAAAGCATGTATTAGTTGTTCATCTAACATTTCCAATTCTTGTAATCGTTGTTCTCGAAATGTATCCTTGTCGATTATCCCATGAAATGAAACACGTAAACAAGGTATCTCTAATTCCAAAGGCATAATAGCATCAGTACCATAGAAAATATTTTAAGAAGAAGTACCCATGGCAGTATGAACACTAGTCCTATAAGCCCATAAAGCATAGGTAAGTTGGGTATGCCAATCTTTAACTATTTTTGTCAAATTTATTCAATGATTTTATTCAATGCTTCAACTTGACCATTAGATTGAGGAAAGTAAGGAGTTGAAAATCTATGTTGAATTCAATATTTCTCCAAGAATTTCAAGACTTCTTTGTTCTTAAATGAGGTACCATTATCCCAAACTATTATCAAAGGAATACCAAATTGTGTTATAATATTGTTAAGAATGAAAACACAAATAACATCTGTGGTTGTTGAACGAAGAGGGACAACTCCCACCCACTTCATAAAGTAATCTGTAGTAGTTAGGATGTACCTTTGTCCTTGAGAAGAAGCTAGTGATATTTTTCCAATAAGGTCAAAACCCCAAATACTAAAAGGCCATGGAGAAACTTGATTACGAAGCTCAAGAGTAGGAGCATGAATCAAATTACTATACTATTGACATTGAGGACATTTCTTAACAAAAACAAAAGAATCTTGTTCCATTTTTTGCCAATAATATCCCATTATAAGAATTTTATTGACTAGAGATTTTCCACCAAAATATTGCCCACAAGAACCAGAATGAGCTTCTGCCAAAGCTAACGGAGTTTTGGTTCTACTAAGACATCTTAATAATAAACCTTCATAAGAGGGTTTGTAAAGCATGTTACCTGAAAGGATATAATGCACTACAAGCTTCTTAACATGATTATGCATGTTCCTTGTTGCCAATTTTGGAAAAGTACCATCTCTCAAAAAATGAAAGATATGAGATACCATTAATCTAAATACAAATTGAAACAATCATAGGTAACCTTATTAGAAATTGCAAGGTTTTTAAGAGTTTGTATAGAAAATTGAAATTTTTTAGCATTATTCTCAAGACAAACCAAAGCATCTATGCTTGCCATAGCATTTGAATGTCGATTATCTTTCCTAGGTAAAGTTTGAACTGTATAAGAAGAGAATTGTGAAAGCACATCAAGAGCCAAATCTCTATATTGTGTCATTTTATCATTCTTAGTCTGATAACCTCCTTTAACCTATTCTACAACCAATTACAAATCTCCATAAATTTGTAAATATTTAATGTTAAGGGATGAAGCTTCTCGTAGGCCAGCTATAAGAGCTTCATACTCCACAATATTATTAGTACAGAGAAAAGTCTAATGAACTAAAACTGATTTGAATGAACTGTATAACTTGAAGATCTGTGATTTGAAGATCACTGAGTTGTTGATTAGATATGTAAGATGATTAAATTAGTAATATGTTTTCATTGATGTCAACTAGTTTTGATAGTACTTATCTTGAAGTTACTATACCCAAACATCTATAGAAAGGAGAAGAAAAGAGATGAAGAACAAATATATCTACATTGAGGAAGATGGATATGATAGATAAGGATAAGGAATACATTGAGTAACTTATTGATGAGTCTATGACCTTATGTTATTGACTTGATTATGTTGCATTCATCTACGATGAAGGATAGAGACAAAATGCACAAAGTAGTATCGTCGGTTAAAGAAGCATTTTAGTATACACTGACTAAGTGTAGTGTATACCGAGCATAGTAAAAACTAAGCTTGTATTCATCGATGCATTTCTTTATTAACCGAGCAGGAGAAAAGAACTAAATGATCAGTTTAGCCAATAAGGATTGATGAGCTGGAAAGTACTTTGATCTTTGTGATGGAGATAATGTTCATTGCGAAGATCAATGGATAATATTATTCAAAGAAGATATAATGGATTGAAATGAAATGTGTTATTGACACATTAGTCGAGGAAGGTTAAAGTGAAAAAATCATCGAAGGAGATTAAGTGGCAAAATCTAATGGATGGAATTAAAATGGTTTACTTGTCTACTTAAGAGACTAGAGTTTTATGATGAAACTAATGCCAAAAGAAGGAGATTGCAGAGATATCGCTTGAACAAGTTTCATGCATGCCTGATCATAGTGGTTAAGGAGAACCGAACTGCGAAGATTACTAAGCATTAGAAAGCTATTACCGAGCAACAGTATGTTACAGAATAGTGATTGAAATAGAATTGATATATTGATTAGAGGATTTGAATGAGCTTAAAATAGATTTGATAATTTGCAATTGAAGTTGTGTTGTAATCAGATCAACTGCTATTACATTTTAACCATTGTAAACAAATAAATCTCTTAACAGAGTGGACTAGGAAAGTCTTGTAATGTCATTCATAGAGTGTACATTTGTTATCATGTCAACCCCATAGTGAAAGTTGGTTGGACCATAATGGTTAGTGTTAAATCCTCTAACATGGTCACACCTAAAAGTGCATTTGTAACCTTTAACAAGGTTGGATCTTTATCGACCTCACTTCAGAAGAGTGAACAATTTTTGGGTTGCCGGTTCCAGGTGGTTTTTCCCTTAATAGGGTTTCCACATTAAATCTCTTGTGTTATGTGAACATGACTGTGATGAGTGTTTGTTATCATACTTTACATGTTGCATATTGGATTTGATCAGTAAATTACTATATGATTTTAACTGGTAATTGGTAAAAGCACAGACAGAACAATATTATATGTTACCGAGCTGCAAAAGTTTAAGTAATTTTGTTTTTGGTTATACATTTTGATTTGGGACTCTGGATAACTGATTCACCCCCCTCTCAGTTATTCTAACAAAGTCAATTTATACAATAGATGGATTGGTTTCTTTGTAGGAGGGATCAAGTTAATACCAACACCAGAACCTGTCTTATATCTAGACCCATCAAATTATAATTTCCAGACATCATCCTATTTAATAGCTAGAATATTTTCATCGGGTGATTCTATTAAAGTAAAACATGCATCAAAATGAGGACAAGGAGCTTTGGCCAAATAATCTGTTAAAGCTTGTCCTTTAATCAACTTTTGAGAAATGAAATTAAGATCAAATTATGTAAGTAACATCACCCACTTTTCCAAACGGCTTGTTAGGCCTATTTTCTATCATAGCAAAAGTCTTGTGAAATTGGCATGTTCTATGCAAAGTGTGTGTCAAATGTCCTGCCCTGTGTTCTTCATGTTGTCACCTAGCTCTGGTCCAATTTGCACCTGATGAATCATAAAACCCAGAAAGATATTCAAATTCTAAGGTCCGCGGGAAGCATTTTCAAAATTTGCCACAGTGTCAAAAACCCACAGTGTTTTCAAAAGTCCATGATGTTTTCGGTCTGTGTGTTTTCGACCTTCATTATTTTCGACCCTGTGCTTCTTGCTTTTGTGTGCTTATCTTTCAGTCTGTCAGAAACTTTGTATGTTTTCGATCCTCTTTCATTGAAACATTGTGTGTTTTTGACCTCGTGCTAGTTCCCTGTTTGTTGGCGTTCTCTCAACTATGCAGGTGTGATGGGTGGTGGGCCTGGGTTTTCAAAGGCTCTTCTCTTATTAGCTATCGCATGGCCGCATGTCAGACTTTTCTGACATATGATCATGCGATTGCTTGTCATCTGTTTGCGTGGGTCTCGACTCTTGGTCGTTGGTGGTTGCAGTTTGGTGGTCATGCGAGGTGGTGATGTGGCAACTTTTCGTTGGCTGTTGCATGATTGCATAGCCCATTCTTTGGCTATGCGATCATGTGACCGATCGAGGCATGTCCTTGTTCCCGTTGGCAGAGCTGGTAGTGTAGTGTCTGCAAGGGTGATGTGGCAGATCCTGTGGTTGGCGCATGATCTCATGGGAGGTTTCAAGCCCATGCGATCATGCGCCCGCCATTCATTTTTGGGCCTGTTTACGGATGGGTCAACGGTCCCTGTGCTGAGTTTCGATTGGTTGCCGGTGTGCTAGGTGGAAAAGGAGGTTTGCGATGGGACCCATTTGCAGTGCTCGAGCATGTTTGACTTTGGCGGTGAGTGCTAACGATTAGTCACATGTTCACATAGCCTTTTTCAAGGCTATGCGATCATGCGACTAACGTTTGCATTAGGACTTAGTGGTGGAAGTTGTGGCAAGGTTAAAGTTTGCAGGTTGGCGCATGATCGCATAGCCCATCCCCGGGCTATGCGATCATGTGACTAACCATCTGGTGTCGCGGTTGCGGAGTTAGGGAAGGTCCACTATGTGGGTCTTGCCGGCGTGCTCGATTTTGATTGGTCAATAATTGGTGGTGGGGCTGAGGATTTCTGTGGATGGTTTGTAGTTAGCATTACGCAGTTATGAAGCCACCGTCGCATGATCGCAAGGGTTAGTTTGGTGCCTTGCGATCATGTGACCAAGCATAATTTGAGGCCCGGACTCCTGTGGTGGTGAAATTGATGACTGCGCGATTGCGCGACTAGGGGCAAACAGTTGAAGAACATAAAACCCGCGAAGTGTAAGATGACCGTTGCATTTTGAGTTTGATTTTCTGAGAGACAGGGGGTACCATTTTTATGGAATTGAATGCAGAAAAGACCCTATTTGGTGAGAAGCGATTTGCAGTGTGGTCCAGGATGCCATGAGTGTTTGCTGGGGTGTTTTGTCGTGCGGTGACTAGGTAATTTTTGTGGCTCGAGGCTTTCTGCAAGAGCTTTTGAATTTTGAAATTTTGCTGTTGGTGTGGCGGTTGTAATCCTAACCCTAGTTACCCGTAGCTTGTTGCATCCTACTGGTTTAGGATTTCAAGGTAACTAGTGGTATAAGTAGTGGAAATTTTGACTGTGTCTGGGTTCCATTCTTTTGGTTCCTGTGGGAAGTAATGATTTCTATCACATTGTAGGAAGCTGAATAGAATTTCTTTGCACCTTTTGCAGATTATTGAAGTGGTAGTCTCATTTCTGATATAGGCACGTGCATGATTCATCATACTTAATATAATTGTTTCATGTTTCAAAGTCTCTCCTTGGTGTCAGTCTTATGAGTTTTGGATTTTTTGATCCATTCCATTGGGTTGCCTCTGTATGTGTTTCAGTCCTTAGTTCTTGATCTAGGATCAAGTGAAAGATACTTTGGATAGGGCATAGATTCATTTGACTTGTCTACAGAAGGATTCTTTAAGTAGTGGGTGGGCTGAAACAGTTGTGTTTATGGCTATGAATCTTTGACAGTAGTTGGTTCATGTCCTATATTTGTTTTTGAGTGCTACCCAATGGATAATGGCACTGATTAAGGAATAGTACATTCAGTTGAGTTTAGTGTTTGATGGGTTTGGGCTATTTTCTGCATCTTTATATCAATACCATCACCAGTAATACCTTTCACAAGACCATTTTACCCTCCATAGTAGAGTTGATTCAATGAATGCCTAGTTAGCATTTAGCAATCCTTTACTATGATCTGCTTTATAAATCCAAAAGTGTAGGGTGTGTGGTGAGTTTGAATTTTGTCTGGATTAGGTGTACCCACCTTGGTTTTGCAGAGCCAGAAGCAGAAGAGGGCATATTAAGACCCTATAGTTGGTCCAGTTGCCTCGCAGAGCTTTCACATTTGGATTTAACCAGTCCTAATATCAGTTTCAAGGCATATTGGCAACCATTTGTGCATAAGAGTTTTTAGACACCAACAAGATGGCAAATTTGCTGGGGAGAGTCTAGAAAAGAGTTAGATACAAAACAAGCATTTGCTGATATTTTCTCACCTAGTTGTGAGTGGTGGCTTTGATTTTCTCTATTTGATCAGTGTTCCTTTTGATAAACAGTGTGTATACCTGGTGTAGCTTTGTGTTGGTTGGAAGAAGAAACAGTGAAACATTTTCCTCTCAAGGAGGTGGTGGCTCTGCATGACAAAGTTATCTGATGCAGTTCCATGGTGAGCCCAAGATCTGCCCTGCCTTCCAGTCAAAGGTCTTTTGCTGCAAGATCTTCCCAGGTATTTTTCAAGTTTTAAATGTTCCTTATAAAGTGGTCAAGCACTAAAAGAAAGATAAGGTGTAAGCAGAGGTTAGCATACTTCAAGTTTTCAGTTGTAGTTTGGCAAAATTATGTGGAAGTATTGCATCAAGTTTAATGGATAAGTTGAATAAGGAGCTTGCATTATTAGACCAAGGCATCCTTAGGGATTGCATAAGATTAGTGAGTTTGAAGGTGGGGTGTAGAAAGGATTTATCCATATCCTTGTTCTATGATAGATTTTGTGAAGTATATGATGAGCTTCTTGAGGATGTTGAGTTTCCTGAATTTGACTTCATTGGTTTATTCCTAAAACTTTGTTTTCCTGAGTCAACCAGTTGGTCAAATGCCTTGTGGGAAGAGTATTATGGATGTATTAGGGATTGGGTACTTGGTGATGCTGATTTTGAACTTGAGGATGCACTTGGGGCTTTGCTCAGTAGTGCTGATATTGAGAGTGATAAAATTTATGAAGGAGATGTGTCAGGTGTTGACACTCTTTCTTGCAGTCATGAAAGTGATGCCTTTTCTTAATATGGGGTAGATAGTCTATGCAATTAGTCAGATGAGGAAGAGGATTGGATAGATGAAGGTACTGCTAATGATTGTATGGTAGAAGATGATGTTCTTGAGGACAGATGTTCACTTCACAGTGAACAAATTTTAGATTTATTGTCTTGTGAATATCTCAGATATTCAGGGGGTGATGGCTCTGGGTTCTTACATCCGACACATATTGATTTTGATATGGAGCATGAGTCAATGGGATCTAATTTTGACATGTGTGCCTCTTCTCCCCTTCTTACCCAGCAACCACCAGGCAGCAACCCTGTTATATATGATGTGTCAGATGATGAGGTTGCCAGTGTTTTCTCAGTTTCAAGTGACTTAGTGGTCCTTGATATTGTTTTGAGTACTGATTGGAAGAGTTGTGTGGATTCTGAATCCTCTTCTAATTCTGAATCTATTGCTAAGCCATGGAAGGATGGCATTTCAGCTACTCAAGCTTCACCATCTCATGGATAGGTTGATGTTTCTCTTCCCACCTATCAAAATTTTTTAGTTTTGTCAGTTGACAAAATGTAGGTTGCTCCTATGTTTAATGATGATGTCCCATGTGATGAGTCCCCTTAGTGTTTGCATGAAGATCAGTATATCTTCTCCTTGGAGGTGCAAATTTCTGGTATAAATGGGTCTAGTAGCAATTGCACTGGCAGTTTGATAGAGCTAGAGAGTTTTTCTTTTCAGTTGGACAGTAAGCTTCCCGAATGTGGTGGTAAATTTGAAGGTGATTTATGTTGCAGTTCCTTCAGCATTTTCCTATTTAAGGAATGCAACATGCATGTGCCACAGCATTTTCAGAATTGGTATGATTACTTTTTTGGCCCTCAGGAAGTATGTACTAAAAAATTTTGTTTCAAATTGTGGAAGGATGGATATAAGTTTGATCAGTCACATGGAAGCAAAATTTTCAGTTTGTCTCTGATGTGTGGAGATGAAAACTACTTGTTTGACAGAGGCAAGTATTGATTATAATTTTGGGGCCCTGAGCCTTTGTGAATATTGTAAATTTCTGTATATAAGTTGCTTTCCCCTGCCCTGTTTTGCCCTGGTCTGTCAGTTTTTGGTCCTGTTGCTTGGTCCTTCCCTGCTTGTTCCTTGTTGTCTACATTTTTGTCCAGTGGGTTGGTCTGCTTCCCCCAGAGATCTGGATCCTTGCCATGCCTACAAGAGGCATGCATCCCCAGACAGAGCCATTGTTAGGCCTATTTTCTATCATAGTAAAAATCTTGTGAAATTGTCCTGTTCCATGCAAACTGTGTGTCAAATGTCCTGCCCTGTGTTCTTCATGTTGTCACCTAGCTCTGGTCCAATTTGCACCTGATGAATCATAAAACCCAGAAAGCTATTCAAATTCTAAGGTCCGTGGGAAGTATTTTCAAAATTTGCCATAGTGTCGAAAACCCACAGTGTTTTCAAAAGTCCATGATGTTTTCAGTCTATGTGTTTTCGACCTTTGTTGTTTTCAACCCTGTGCTTCCTACTTTTGTGCGCTTATCTTTCGGTCTATTAGAAACTTTGTGTGTTTTCGATCCTCTTTCATCGAAAACATTATGTGTTTTCGACCTTGTGCTAGTTCCCTATTTGCTGGCATTCTCTCAACTGCACAGGTGCGATGGGTGGTGGGCCTAGGTTTTCAAAAGCTCTTCTCTTATTGGCTGTCGCATGGCCGCATGTCAAACTTTTCTGACATGCGATCATGCGATCGCTTGCCATCTGTCCGTGTGGGTCCCGGCTCTTGGTCGTTGGTGGTTGTAGTTTGGTGGTCATGTGAGGTGGTAGCTTTTCGTTGGTTGTCGCATGATCACATAGCCCATTCTTTGGCTATGCGATCATGTGACTGGTCGACGTGTGTCCTTGTTCCCGCTGGCAGAGGTGGTAGTGTGGCATCCGCGGGGGTGACATGGTAGATCCTGTGGTTGGCGCATGATCTCATGGGAGGTTTCAAGCCCATGTGATCATGCACCCGCCATTCATTTCTAGGCCTATTTGCGGATGGGTCAACGGTCCCCGTGCTGAGTTTCGATTGGTTGCCAGTGTGCCAAGTGGAAAATGAGGTTTGCGGTGAGACCCATTTGCAGTGCTCGAGCATGTTTGAATTTGGTGGTGAGTGCTAATGGTTAGTCACATGTTCGCATAGCCTTTTTCAAGGCTATGTGATCATGCGATTGACATTTGCATTAGGAGTTAGCGGTGGCGGTTGCGGCAAGGTTAAAGTCTGCGGGTTGGTGCATGATCGCATAGCCCATCCCTGGGCTATGCGATCATGCGACTAACCATCTGGTGTCACGATTACGGAGTTAGGGTAGGTCCACTGTGTGGGTCTTGCCAGCGTGCTCAGTTTTGATTGGTCAGTGATTGGTGGTGGGGTCAAGGATTTCTGTGGATGGTCTGCGGTCAGCATTGCGCAGTTATGAAGCTGCTGTCGCATGATCGTAAGGGTTAGTTTGGTGCCTTGCGATCATGTGACCAAGCATAATTTGAGGCCCAAATTCTTGTGGCAGTAAAAATTGATGACTGCACGACTGTGCGACTAGAGCCAAACAGTTGAAGAACATAAAACCTGTGAAGTGTAAGGTGACCGTTGCATTTTGAGTTTGATTTTTTGAGAGATAGGGGGTACCATTTTTATGGAATTGAATGCAGAAAAGACCCTATTTGGTGAGAAGCAATTTTCAGTGTGGTCCAGGATGCTGTGAGTGTTTGCAAGGGTGTTTTGCCATGCAGTGACTGGGTAGTTTTTGTGGCTTGAGGCTTTTTGCAGGAGCTTTTGAATTTTGAAATTTTTTTGTTGGTGTGGCAGTTGTAATCCTAACCCTGGTTACCCATAGCTTGTTGCATCCTACTGGTTTAGGATTTCAAGGTAACCAGTGGTATAAGTAGTGGAAATTTTGACTGTGTCTGGGTTCCATTCTTTTGGTTCCTATGGGAAGTAGTGAGTTCTGTTGCATTGTAGGAAGCTGAATAGAATTTCTTTGCACCTTTTGCAAATTATTGAAGTGGTAGTCTCATTTCTTATATAGGCATGTGTAAGATTCATCATACTTAATATAATTGTTTCATGTTTCAAAGTCTCTCCTTGGTGTCAGTCTTATGAGTTTTGGATTTTCTGATCCATTCCATTGGGTTGCCTCTGTATGTGTTTTAGTCCTTAGTTCTTGATCTAGGATCAAGTGAAAGATACTTTGGATAGGGCATAGATTCATTTGACTTGTCTGCAGAAGGATTCTTTAAGTAGTGGGTGGGCTAAAACAGTTATGTTTATGGCTATGAATCTTTGACAGTAGTTGGTTCATGTCCTATATTTTTTTTTGAGTGCTGCCCAATGGATAATGGCACTGATCAAGGAATAGTACATTCAGTTGAGTTTAGTGTTTGATGGGTTTGGGCTATTTTCTGTATCTTTATGTCAATACCATCACCAGTAATACCTTTTACAAGACCATTTTACCCTGCATAGTAGAGTTGATTCAATGAATGCCTGGTTAGCATTTAGCAATCCTTTACTACGATCTACTTTATGAATCTAGAAGTGTAGGGTGTGTGGTGAGTTTGAATTTAGTCTGGATTAGGTGTACCCACCTTGGTTTTGCAAAGCCAGAAGTAGAAGAGGGCATATTAAGACCCTATAGTTGGTCTAGTTACCTTGCAGAGCTTTCACATTTGGATTTAACCAGTCCTAATATCAGTTTCAAGGCATATTGGCAGCCATTTGTGCATAAGATTTTTCGGACACCAACACGGCTAGAGAGATCATTTTTTGAAAAAGATGTTTCAAAGGATCAAATTTAACAATCACATTGAGTTCAACATTTAAGAGATAATTCCTAAGTTTTTGACAAACACAAACTACAACTAATCATTGTCTTTCCAAATTTGTGTATCTTATTTCATAATCAATTAAAATCTGACTATTTAGTACACATGTCTTTCCTTACCTTCACTATCATATTGAGCTAACAACACACTCATTGCTTTCAGAGTGGCTGAAGTATACAAATAAAAGGATTTATCAAATTGAGCTAGTTACAAAATAGGAGGATTGGTGAGACGCTCCTTAAATTTCTCAAAGGATTATTTACATTCATCATTCCAAGAGAAAGTGGTATCCTTTCTAAGAAAGGAAGTAAAAGGAACAGTTCTATCAGCTAAGTTGGAAACAAAGTGACAAATAGCTTGGATTTTTCCTTATAAAATTTGTAACTAAGAAATATTCTTAGGAGGAGGCATATTAACAATAGCTTCAATATTTTTGGTATCTACCCCTATGCCTCGCTTAGAGATTAAAAATCCTAATAATTTGCTAGAATCAACTTCAAAGACACATTTCTTAGGATTCAACCTCATGTTGTAACTTCTAATCCTTTCAAATATCTGTTGTAAAATACTAACATGATCTTCTCTTTGTATAGATTTTGCCAAGATATCATCCACATAATCCTCAAGAGTCTTATGAATTTAATCATGAAAAATAAAGGTCATAGCCCATTGATAAGTTGCTCCCACATTTTTTAATCAAAAAGGCATCATGACCCCAAAAAAATTTCCCCAAGGTGTTATAAATGCGGTCTTAAATTGATCTTCAAGAGGAATAAATTTTTTATTATAGTCATAAAATCCATCCATAAAAGATAATAAAGCATGACCTGCTATTGAATCCACAATTATATCAATATTAGGTAACAGGAAATCATCTTTTAAGGATGATTTATTTAAATCTCTAAATTTAATACAAATCCTTATCTTATTTTCTCCTTTTGAAATGGGTAAAATATTTGAAATCCAATCTGAGTAATCAATAGAGCCGATGAATCCAACATCTAATAATCTTTGAATTTTAGCCTTAACTAATAAAGCAATTTGTGCATTCATCTTTCAAAATTTATGTTTCACAAGTTTAACATCTGGTTTGAGAACAATATTGTGAGTAACAATCTTAGAATCTATACCTAGCATATCCAGATATGTCCAAGCAAAAATTTCCTTAAATTCAAGTAAAAGGGAAACCAACTAATGAAACGTAGGTAAATCCTCATAAACCCCTAAAAAATCTACCAAGGATTCATCTTTGGGAAAAATATCCAAGGTAGGTCTTTGATTAATGTCAAGGAGGAGAGACAACTTCAACTATCCACCATAGATATGATTAACATTGAGAGGAAAAGATGATGGTTTTTTGTAAGGATTGAATCCCAATCCATAAGTATAATTATAAATTTTGTTATCCAAAGGTACTTGTATACCTTGCTTGTATTTACCACATCCTTTCCCATTAAATCCTGATTTATTGAGCAGATGATAACCAAAACCATATCTATTGGCCATATCAGATGGAGTCCAAGGAGCGGTGTATGTCACAATATCATAGCAATCAGGTTTAATTGTTTCAATTGCTTCTTTAATCAAGGCGGAAACAAACTAACTTTTTAATTCCTCAAAAAGAGGGGAAGGAGTAAACACTTGTTTTTTAAATTCACTTTTTTGTTTCATGAATTTAAAATCAGAGACCTTATATTCTCGAATGAAAGTAGGATTAAAGTCCAATGTTCCCCAATCATCCTCAGTCAAAGAAGAAGATGGATCTTCAATTTGTTTAATCTCAGGTTGCTTTTCAGTCTCTTTGCTTGGTTGGAGAGGCTCAAAAACTTTAACATAGTCTACATTTAAGCATGGATTTGGTGCATCATCCACATGTAATGTGTACATAAAATTATTGTAAATGAACCTAACCTTGTGATGAAGAGTAGAAGGAATTGCATGCATAGTATGTAACCAAGGTCTACCTAAAAGAAGGTTATAATTAAGAGGTCTAGGCATAACATGAATAGGTGTATTTAGAATACCCAGACTGACTTTAACAGGTAAGGTAATAATGCCCAAAGTTCTCTTTGCAATATTATTAAATCCATGAATAGGGACATTATTAGGTTGAATAGTTGTAAGATCAGCCTTAATTGCCTTAAGCATATCCATGCTACAAACATTAAGCCCCAATCCATTGTCAATTAACGTTCTACAAATGATACTTTGATTAATAGAAATAGAAACCATAGGAGCATCATATTGATTCTACACCTCAAGGGGAGGTAAATCATCATCAGTAAACACAATAGGAGGTACAAAAGGCATAGTATGCATACACTCCAAAAAGGTATTAATGCTTTCTTGATTAGGAGGTAGAGCAGGAAGAGTAGATAAAGCCTTTTGCAATGCCTCATGATATGTCGGGGAAGTTTGAAGTAATTCCCATAAAGATATCTTAGTAGGAGTAGCACGTAATTGTTCTACTAAGTCATACTCCTTAAAGTTAGATGGAAACCTAGGAGCTTGATGAAGTACAAGTTGAGAAGGTGGTTGAGAAACTTGATTAGTAGGTTGAGGCCTATTCCGTGTACAATAAGCATGTGAAAGAGAATCCATGTTATCCATGAAATCCAAAGTACCTCTAGGTTTACCCTTTATTGTTATTTGAGGACATCCTTTCACCATCAACAAAGGTTTAGGATATATCATTTTAGGTGTATCAATGTTGGAAATAGTGGAACATGAAGGTAACCATGCACACACCCTATGCTATTTAGGTTAGTTGAAGAGGCTGTGGAGGAGAGTGAAATAGGAATAGGATTAATGGAGTTCTCATTCAAACAATTTATAACCTCCCTTCCATGTACCTCATTAAGGGATCTATCTTCTTGTACAATAAAAGCCTCATCAAAGTATTCAAAACAAAAATCATACATGTTGAACACAAAGTAACACTACAAGCATGAAAAATGTAAATATTTTTGTATTTTTAAAGGAATTTTTCAATTTTTTTGTATTTTTGAAATAGAAATGCAAGAGCATAAAAGAAATCTACTTTTATAAGCATGTAATATCTAACACAAAATGAACATCTAACACCAAAAAGAAAGAGTTATCGTAAACAGGTTCACCAAAATGTAGGATGAAAAAATGTGTTGGATAGGTAGGGATTTTAACAATGCACCTAATAGAAGCCCTAAACCAACATTCTCCACAATACATGTAAATTGAAATGATAAGTAATGTACATCTGGAAATACTTGTAAAGAATACTAAAATTAAATAAGATGAAATACATACATCATAATAATGATGATTTGGAAATAACTATTTTCTAGTGCCTGTATTCAATTTTTGTGAATTCTACAACCAAATTTGGGTTGGAAGCACAGAAACAAAGAAAACCCAAAAAGATTTTTCTTTTCTAAGAAAGGTCGAACTTGACCCAAAGACAGGGGTAAGATCTTACCCTGGGGCACAATCTTACCCCTTTATGTCGACCTTGACCTGCACTGTTCTGATGGAAAATCTGTTCATGGATCCCGAAAGTTTGCTGAAAATGGTACTCAGATCTGCTATGCAACTCCCAAAATATCAACTGTAGATACTTGAAAATAGTGTTTTGTGGTGGCTATATAGGATTTTTCCTTAGTCAAACCCCCATTTTTATGATCTCCACCTCCACAAATAGCTGAATGCAATAGAATGTGTGTGTGTATTGAATGTGCAATGCCAAGATCTAATTCTCTAGATTAAAGCCCTAGCATGAATTCATATGAGAAAGAAATGCATAGATTTGAATATGATTAAGAAAGCATACCAAGCCCCGAAGGCTAAAGTACTCCTACCAAACTCACAGTCCATAATTTCTACCCCATGAATGTATCTTTGAATGCTTGAATGTTGAAAATGGTGGATCAAGGAAGAAGGGATCTTTCTTGCTTCAAAGGAATGTCCACAATGGTTTATCCAAAAATGCTTGATATCAACAATGTCTTGATCTTTTATATCATCCTCTTAGAATCTTGCATCATCAATTCACCATCGCTTCCTTACTTCAATCGATTGTATCACTTGATTGAGACGTGGTTTCTAAATGAAGGCAAAAGAGAGTGTTTATATAAAGATTTCAAGGCAAGGCTCCTCGAGAAATGTAAGGGCCCATAATTCAAATTTCACCTCAAATTATGGTCCACTCACAATAACCAACTAAGGAGGGAAAATAATTAAATGAATTTAAAATTTAAACCCTTCCGCATTCGGATCTAGATGCCTGACATTGAGTTTGTTGCCCGCTGGGACCACAATTTGAAAAGGGGGACCAAAACCCAACAAGGGTCAAGGTCAACCTTGACCTTAACCTAGGTTAGGGTTGACCTTGACCTTGACCCAAAGGTTCAGGCCCAGTCAACTTTGAAAATAGGAAGTCCCGGGGTTGGCTAGAGACTTGGAAATGGTGAGAAAATAGGGAAGAGTGCCAAAAAAGAGCACATAGACCTAGAATGAATGTGGTGGGGACTAGGAGGACCAATACCTAGATCCTAGCTAGAAAATAGAGCCATGAAGAAGGGAAATCAAGGAGAATCCTCAGGATCCTAACCTTAATTTCACCTAAAAATGAAGAAATCAAGTGCAAATGCATCCTAAATGAAAATCTATCATGAAAAATGCACTAAATGAGGGTTCTAAACCTATCAAAATGGAATTTCTTCCATTTTAAGATGATACAAGATGAAGCGGTACTTTGTCCACATACTTTGTTTCATGCATCTATGAATGCTTTCTTTAAAGCTTTATGATAATTAGTCTTAGGTTTATTTAATAATATTGTCACATCCTAAAACATTGATGGCCTATGTGTAGCATAACCTTTTTATTCATATAAATGAAAGGTTTATAACTTTCAACATCTCTTCTTCATTACACCCTTCTATCTTCTCTTCTCCATCTGCCACCTCTAAAAACTTATTTTCTTCATGTAGGCTCCAAACTTGAAATAAGTTTTTTTTGAAAATGATAAAGATTTTTAAGGGAGAGAAATATGTGATAAAATGATTAGAATAATACTATTGGAATTATAAAAAACCCATTCAATGTGGAATAAATATCTTTTAAATTTAATCCTAATGTAGACTAATTGTGTAAGTTTCTTTATGTAACAAATAAATATGATGAATAATTTATCTATCTTATAAGACAAATCACATACATACATACATACATTATTATAAATGTGAAGTCCAATGGTCAAATGGCCTTTTGACTTGTTTCTATCTTTATTAAAAAGATGTATATGTTTTAATAAATGGATGTGTACAAAATATATGTATGGTGTAATGTTGTAACATTAATAAAGATACAATTTCCCTTATCTGAGAGTGAATTTAGTTAATTTTGGTGAGCCTCTATAATTTTATGTTGTCTTATTTTCTAATCCCTATTTTTATATTTTCTTTGTCAATTCACTCTTGATTGTGTTAACAATTAGTATGAGAGCTTGGTTAGAGCCAAGGAAAAGTTGTAAAGAGATGGAAGATGTTTCGATCCTAGATCATAGAGCTTCATTATTCTATGGAGTAAAGAGCCATTTTGAAGTGGGAGTTGTTCATCCTACTTCAGATTTTCCTTTATGAATTATTTAGGCTATTTAAAAGAGTTTTATGGAGAAATCTAAAACTGAATTTGATTTAGTTATTAAAAATTTTCTTGGGATGTTGGAATCTACTAAAATTTTATGGTTTTTGGCTATCATATGGAGTATTTTTCCACCCTTGTGAAAGTTGAAACAAAGCATTGTGTACATTGGTGGGGTGAAGAAAGTGAAAATAGTAGTATTCGACAAGATTGATGGAAAGCTAACAAATAAACTTCACCACTACAAAATGAAGAAAACATGGACAAGTATGTGACATATAGTTCGAAGAATATGGAAGATTTAATTGAATAGGAGGATGTTGGGTTTGTTTCCTTCTCAAATATTAATGTAGTTGTGGGATGTCTGAATTGTTTGAGTAACCATCAACTCACACTTTCAACATGACATCAAAGTGGGATGATGGTGCAAAAATAAAAGAGGATGTTGATGAGGCACCAGAAAAGGGTGTTTCCTCTATGGTCTTAAATGACATGGGCTTCTGGTTAATGAAGGATGAAGGAATAAAAAAAGAGAATATTATAGATTCCAAGTAGATAATCATAAAACATGAGTAGAAATGTGTATAGAAAGCTAAGTTTGAGATGGAAATTCCACATAATGTGAGATGAGAAGAAAATTTTAGAGGTTGCAAAGGCCAATTAGTCAACTATGAAGAAAGTAGAGACACAAAAAAATAAATCAGAGACCATTAAGCTAGTAGAGGTTGAGTAGAAAAGTACAAAAAGCATAGATGTTCAATAGAACAATGGCATGACAATGAGTTGAAGCAACTTGAGCAATTAAATAATTTAATGAAAGTAAAGACAAAGGTAGATAAGGGCCTAAGCAGGAAGTAAATTGGATGTTAAAGATATTGGAACATAAAAACATGATACATGGGATATACACACCTATTTATAAAAATATATATAGATATCAAATAATGAGACAAAGAAGGTGAACTACTTTGAGAGTGGAAGTAGCTCATTTTGGTGAACCACTGTAAATTCATGTTGTCTAATTTCAGAATCTCTTTTTTTCTCTCTAATTATTTTTGTCAAACTACTCTTTATTATTTTATCACACATAGAGACACACACATGCGCATGCATGTGCATGCACGCACGCACGCGCGCGTGCACACACACACACACATACACACGTCTAATATTTTATTTGAGTTACAAATATAGGAAAGCACTAAACCACACATTTGAAGGAATATGGATTGGGATGATTTCTTTTTATCTTAAACTGGATTCCAAATATAAATTTTATTAATATGAGAATTTTAATAAATACATATCAAATGAAGAATCTACTTTTGCTCCATTTTGTTAAAGTTTTTTGAAAAATAAATTTATTAACTTGCCTTCATGTTGAGACCTTTTTTATTTCAATAACATCCATATTTCCTCATATTGGCACACTATAATTGATTGCTCATTTTGGAGATTCAATCATTCTACTTTACCTTGCTTACATATAAAATATTATTATTCAAGGATTATTTTCATGTTCTTTGGAGGAGTCAAACCCATATACACATTTAGACATGTTTCTTCCCTATGCCTATCTTTCTCACACTATATGTGATTGTGCCCATTCTTCATTCATGTTACTTTTTTATCATATTTTCAATTTTTTTCCCACTAGTTTAGTTTTCTTATTGTACTATTTACATTTGGGAAAGAGATTTTTTTCCCTCCTTTTCCTTATCTTGGATTTTCCTATCAAAATGAGTCTCTTTAAGTGTTTTAAATATCCTACCAAATATTTCATGAATACCTATAAATCTATGACATCCTTACTAGTAGCTAAAGTACCTTCTTTCAAAATTCATTAGTTTGCATATGTACATGTGTTGGCCTCACCCTTATCCATAATAGTGCAACTGAATATGTCTCTTCTTCATGACAAATAAGGCAAATAAAATCTTGCACAATTTCTTCATATCATCTCATTGACATATTGGTAGTATGCTCTAGATTCACAAGAAAGATGCATAAATTTGAAACTATTCATATTGTTCAAATTAAAATAGATTTCTATTTGAGTAATCTATTGATCTAACAAATTTCTATACCATGCATTAAAAAGCCATATCAATCTTAAATTTAACTAAATAAGAAACATTATTCCCACTAAAAAATAAGCCATATTAATCTTAACTTTAACTATATAAGAAACATTATTCCTACTAAAAAACAATCCTCTTGATTTTGTTTAACCTTATTAAACCCTCCTTTCTCTAACTTTCCTATTTAAAACCTGAATTCCTCAACAGAGCTAATTTTTTTCTTTTTTAAAGCCTCTCCAACTTTTTATCTAAGAGAAATTTGTATCACATTATCTCTCCACTTTGAAGCCTTGCATCATTCTCATCCGTTTATTATCTATGTGTAGTGAATAATCTTTTCTTATTCCATCCTCCCGTGCCCAGAAACCAAAATTGGGAATCAATTCAATCTTGTCCTGAGCATAAGCAACATGCATAACCAACAAGTAAACTTTTTTAAGTCATATTTTGAGACAGAAAATTAGCCCTACACGCAACCATCAAGAGTCAAAGTCTTTACAAAAGTCTTGTGTTAGACTATTATATTCACTTTCATGACATCATGGTTAGTTAGAGATCATTTTCGAAATTTGATGTGGATTTGTACAGGCATGGATACAAAATTCATGAGTCACGGTCACGGTTTCATTCTACTGCAACCAATTGAAAAACATACTCACGTTGATTTTCATGAAGCAAAAGATGGTCGTTGATGAATTTTAACTGGTTGCAATGTGAAGAGTTCCGCATCTACCGTGGTTGTCAAAGAGAAGGTCCCATTACCTCAGATATTTCTATATTTAAGCATTAACTTGTTCAGGAAAGTCCGGCCGTGCAGAAATGGAGGTACCCGAAAACAAAAACGCACTTCAATTATTGTGATGTTCACTACATAGAATTCTACCCATCATTTCGCTTCCATCACATAAGGTAAGGTCAGTGATTGTGAGTCGTGGTGGGTCACTTTCCTCCCTTCCACCCATCATTTGGCTTCCTTCACATAAGGTCAGTGATTGTGTGAGTCGTGGTGGGTCACTTTCCTCCCTTCCACCCATCATTTGGCTTCCATCATATAAGGTCAGTGATTGTGAGTCGTGGTGGGTCACTTTCCTCCTTTCTAAGAAGAGAGCGTGGTTAGTATGTAGGCCGATAAAGCTCATTTTCATATGGTTTATAATTTCTAGGAAGGCCCTCAAAGGTGAAGGTTGTCTCTCAAGCGCACAATGTTTGAAAGAATTTAAGCACAATACAAGAAATTGTTTGAAAAATTACATAAATCTTTTTATTTCAAGAAACTTTCTTGATAACAAGATCAATGATCAATTGATCTAAAATATCATAGACACAAAATTTTATTATAATCTACTTCTTTTATAAAGGTCTTAGACAAACCAATAGACAACAATTAAATTATATAAGGTAAATACATATTCATGCATAGCTCTAGTTGCATATTATATTTTTAGAAAAGCATGTCTTCAACTGCAATTAACAAATTCATTCTATTTTTAGAACACCTAAATTTTAACTTATAATAAAAGCTCATCTTACAAACTGCACATGCAATTCTCCATGCAAAGTCTAGATTTAGCAATCCTATTTAAGCTAATGCAAAATTTACATTTCTCTTCATGCAACTAGACTAAAAATTAATTACTTCAACAATATTGTCCATCTTATTATTGCTGTGTGTGTGTGTGTGTGTGTGTGGAGCAATTGGTTGATCCAAAAACTTGTTGATACACAAATTTATAGTAGCATCAATAATTTAGTTTGAAATCGAGAATCTTTTGTTGGAGTTTATAACATCCTAAGTCAGGACCAATGATTGTTGTAGCTTTCACAAATACATAGAAATAATATATCACTATGAAAGATAAATGATTTTGAGATTGATTATAAAATGCACAAAGATTCTACTTGTAAACACAAGACAAGAGATACAAGCACCAATGTCGTACAAGGGAGGGTATAGCCACTTGACAACTATCATCATAAATAGCAATGTAAGTAGGATTTCTTTTTTTAATTATAAATCTTACCTAATCTTATTGGAATTAGGCTAAGTAAACTTAAGCTTGTGAGACATTTCTACTCAACCTAAGTACATATTGATTTTGTAGTCTGAGCAAAGAAGAGTTCACATAATAATTATTCAAGGAGAATATCAAATCACAATAGAGTAGTAGGTAACATTCTAAGTTGATTTTAGAAAAAGAGAAAAGAAAAGAAGGTAAAATGCGATGGGTGAGAGCAGGAGTAGAGTGTCAAGCATCACTATGGTTTCAAGAATTGTGAAGGCTAATGGAGATTCAAATAGTGACTTGTTTAGCTTTTTGTCGATCTCATTCATTTGAAGTTCTTGGCTTGGTGTCATTGGCTTCCTTTTGGCATAGGAAAGAGGTCATACCCACATTTGGAGAGGATTTCTAGCATTTCTCATTTTTTGGAATTGAGTGGTGGGTTGTGGAGGTTTATCACTAATTGTGAAGTTGTTCGCCTTCAGTTTGTTGTGTTACAAGGCATTTTTGTAGCTATTGTTGGGAAGAAAGATTACTATTCCCTTCTTGTCAGACTTAGTATTGTGGTATCTCTATTGTTGGTCTTTTTTCTTTCTTAGCCTAAAGGGTTTGCATGGTGGTTTTCTTTCCTTCTTCATACCTTTAGATTGCTTTGGTTTGTTTTGGTGGATAATTTCCCAAGTTATGGTTTTTCCCACAAAGGCTTGTATTTTAAAGGGTTAGATAATTTGGTCAAACCTGTTTTGAGGCACCATTCAGATTTTCCTCTATTGGTGTTCATTGGATAGTGGGCTTAGCCAGGTACGCTATGGTCTTCCCAATTAGGTCATCATACTCCTCATGGGTGGTTACCCTAGTTGTGGGTTTGTTTTTGAAGCTCTCTAGTTTAGGTTTTATGCCCATGAATTTGTTGTTCAAAGTTTTCCTATGTTGAGCCTTTCCTTCCCTAGTGTTGATTGTTGTTGTGGCTAGTGCGCAGAGTATGGTTGTCTTATTTTATTTAATAGGTTGTACTCTCTTGTGTTGTTAGTTTTGTAGCTTCAGTAGGAAGAGAGGTAGTGATGGTGTTTTCCACTCTTGGTGGTTCTTGATGGGGTATAAAAGTTTTTTGGTTCTTTTATTTTGTTCATGTTCACTTTTGCTGGAGGTCTATGTTCTCTAGAGGTTTTGATATTTTGGGAATGCCTATTGTTTACTTCTTCATAGTCATTTTTATTTATGATTTTGTCTTTCCATGAATTGGATTACCTTGACCTTAATTGGGCTAGATTTAGGATTGAGTTTTAGTTAAGGGTATATTCTTTTGTTTGGGAAGATTTTTTGTTAAAAATTATTCAGATAGATCAATTTTTTTCTTGGCTAGTATTCTATTGAGAGCCTGCTATATTCTTTCTTTAAAAAATTCCTGTCAAATAAAGAGAAAATAACAATGAACATTTTAATGTCCTTATCGATAATAATGAGGATCATTTATACAATTCTAATGAAAATGAAGAAAAGGTAGTTTACTAACCATGGAAAGGTAGTTATACTACAAACCACTAACTAATATTATAGATAATGTAATATGATTGTGTTGAATTCAGGCACAAACTATTCACAAATAGACCAAACAATGTATTACACCAACATTTCCTCCTTAATACATTGATCCTAAAGATATCCAAAACACCTTTTCTTATAGACACTCCTTAAGGATTTCATAGAAAAACATGTTGATTACATAATATGAATAAATATTTTGAGAAAATATTCTTCCAAAGTAGAAAATCCTGAACCATGCAAGGCTCCATTAAGCTATCTCATGATCCCAAAAAAAGTGTAGCTTCAAGCTGTGTTCTTAAGCTCTTGAAGTCCTAAACTCTTGAATCACATAATCTTAAATTATTCAAGAATGATACTTCTATGAATCAACTCTTCTTCCTTGGCAATGTAGAAGGTTTATAGATCTACTTGTAACACTCAAAAAATGAGTCGATGATTGATGCTCTATGTGACTGCTACACTATGAATGCATGACATAATTATAACTTCTCAACATTTGAATGCTAATGAATGACTTTACTTCCCCACATTCTTTATGTTTCAAAACCGATCCATATTTCACATCTTCAACGATTTACGTACTGGTATGAAGGTATTATATAATGCATAAATGTATAAATAAATGATTGCAGATAAAATTTGATTCTTTACAAAATAATGTAATGAAATCTATGTAAGCGACACCTTCTGAATTTCAAAGGACTGTTTTAATTTTTGATGATGGACATTATTTCATCAAAAAATGCAATGAAATTTAATAAACACTTTTTGTGTCTAATTCTTCACATCTTTTCACCAACCAAGCAACAAACATCTGTAAGTGGCTTTGTTCTTCATCAAATCGTACGAATTTTCCTTTATATTTTCTCCAGCAGTCGCCTCTCGCTTAAATATTTTCTTACATGCTGATCAGGCATAGAAGAAAAAAATTGTTCTTCCATTTATTATGCTACCATATGAAACTTCATCCAGCACAAATGAATGCAAGTACAATAATAGCTAATGCTCTGATACCATCTCTCAAAGAAAGAGAAAATAACAATGAACATTTTGATGTCCTTATTCGATAACAATGAGGATCATTTATACAATTCCAATGACAATGAAGAAAATGTAGTTTAGTAACCATGGAAATGTAATTATACCACCAGACACCGACTAATAGTCTAGATAATGTAATATGATTGTGCTGACTATAGTTACGGAGAACATTTACAAACTGTTCACAAATAGACCAAACAATGTATTACGCCAACATTTTCCTCACCTCTACTTTAGAGGTGGAGATGTCTCCCATCAACGTGGAGTCATTTGTTGCAAGAAATATCAAGGAGTTGTTAAGGTGCCAACTACTTTCATCCCATTTAGGTGGATGCTTCTCCTATGTTGGCAGAGGATGTTACAGCGGATGGGGTGGTGTATTTCTCTTTTAGTACAAGGCTATGGGAGCCACTTTGAAACCGATGCAAGGGAGTTTGGTAGAATCCTTGGTTTCTATTCAAGGTCAAGCAATTATTTAAAAACCTTTTATTTTGTTTTTAAGAGCCTTGACCTGGTATAGTGCAACTTGTGCTTTGTCTAGTTAGCATATTTTAGTCAATTATTTGTGAATTATAGGGTAGGTGTTAGTTTATGCTCTATTTGTGGTAGTTGTTTACTGAAGGTTCAAGATCCCTTCAAATGATACTTTAAATTAATTAAATATATTTTAATTAATTATAATTGTAGTCTTAATTAAATTTGAAAAATTATATTTTCAATCTTTGTTTCATTTCTATAATCATAATTATAAAAAAATATAGTGGTGTAAGTGTAATTTCTATAATTTTACAATCTATAATAAAAATAATATTTAAAATAAATATCCTAATTTATTATAATTTTTTAATAATTATTTTATTGTTAATATAATAAATTATTTTAATAAAATATTTATTAATATAATATTGAAAATATATTATATCATACATTATACTGATAATTATAATATTATATATGTAAGCTTTCTTGGCCGACATGCAACTTTTTCTCATGGTTGGTTACTTATAATCAATGTCTTGCTTGGGATAATTTATGTAAGTGAGGATTCTAGGGTCCTTCGATGTGTGTTCAATGTCACTTGGATGTTGAATCTATCTCTCATCTTTTCTATCAATGTTCCTTTTCTAAATAGATCTAACACTTATGGTGGATAATCTAGGGTCAACCTTGTTGGCATGTTTCTTCTTTGGTTGAGTTTTGGGCTCGTTGGAGGAGATCCCCTTGAGGAACTCTTTCCTTTAGGTTGCATGGATTGTTGGTCCCTCTTTTATCATGGCATATTTGGTTATAGAGGAACCATAGGAATTTTTAAGATAGTTGCATGGTCTTTAAGATTTTGTGGTGGAAAATTGTACGTTCTCTTTGGTAGATTGTTTTAGAAAAATATGACTTTTCTAGAGGTGTGGATCGTGAGGATGTTTCTATTTGTGTTCATCTTTCATTTCCTCTTCAATAAGGTGCTACTCAAAATATTAATCACTTTATGAGGAATAGATGTAGGCACACTCTTTGGAAACTCAACAAGGAGGGTTATTGAAGCCCTCTGCCACAAGGAATTTTCAAAATAAAAAATGATGGTTCTTCCTATGGAAATCCTTGTCATGTAGGTATCAGTGGAGTTGGTCATGTGATAGTTCTAGAGACATCTAGTTTATGTTTTCTATTTATAAATACCTTCAAAAAAAATCTTATGGAGGGAGGCTCTGGCCATCTTGTATGCAGTTGAGTGTAGCGATGTTCTTGGTTGGAGAAAGATCATTTGCAATTTTAATTCTCAGGTGTTGGTGTCTTTTTGTAATAGAAAATGTCTGGATGGGTTTGGTTAGTACTTACAATTAATTATTAGAGAGATTGTCTAGTTGTGTAGCTCTCTAGATTCTATTATTCTTAAGCACATTCCTAGAGAGTAGAATGGCATTGTTGATTGTTTATCCAAATGGGCTTTTGATCAAATTCATGCTTGGAATATTGTAAATAAAGAACAATTACCTTTCAAAATGACTTCTTTGTTTGGTCACTTTGTGGACAATGACATGGCTCTTTAAGTTTCGTGTCTCACCTCTTTGTGTCTTTCTTGTTCTTGAATAAATCTTCACCCCTCTTTTAGTTAATATAGAATTGAAATATGATGATATCATTATTATTAAAAATAATATTAAAATATAATTTATATTTATTATATTTATATTAATATTGTTAAATACATAATTTGTTATTATTATATATTATAACTAATATCATAATATTTTATATTATTTTTATTAAAATATACATGTAACAACTAATATATTATCTGTGGAAGGAAACCGCGAGCTCTTCAAGTTCCTGAATGAAGAGTGGGCTAACCTATTACTTTCAAAACGCTTATCGGATAGCAAATGACTCTATGGCTGGACTGGACTGGGACTATGAATGGCATTGCGACTGACTCCAAGCCTAATAGTTGGGTGGGTTTTGTTGATTTTAGTATTAATTTTAAAACTTTGAGTTTTGTTATTAGCCATGTGTGACATAAGTTACTTTTCATGCTGGATTTTCTCAAAACTATCTCATGGATTTTTGACATTGAGTGGCTATGCTAGCTTGGTTTTTTCTTTTTTGTTTTTGATAGAGGTAGATGCTATGTGTGCTTTAATATTGCTTCTTTCTAAGGTTGGATTAATTTTTTGTTAATTCTCTTAGTTAGCCATCTTCTATACCATAGGTCATCACCCTCTTGTTGTTGCTTTATTAAAAAATAACTAATATATTATATTTATTATAACATTATTATATTATCTAATATATTTTTTATTATTATATTAATATTTTTATTATTTCTATTTTGTAAATAGAAATAAGCTCTAGAACTATGTAATAAGTTTGAATAATAGAATTTATTGCTTCTAAATTAAAGCTAACACCATGCTAATGGATTCTATATAAGTGAAGCTACGACACAACATAATCCAAGTTATCATGCTTTTTAAAAATTATACTATAGAATTTGTGGCAGTTTAATAGAACCCTACATTTTAAAAAATATTTTTATGGAACTGAGATTCCACATTAATTCTTTGCATGCTGATCAAGTTTAAGAAAGAATGTTTATTGTCTAATATATTAAATATTATGGGTGTGTATGTTTAACAAGAATATTAGATGGCATGATATTTTATTAAGCCTAAAAATTTTCATATTAGTAGCGGATTTAGTTTATTTTTTCTATTTATAAGGGCCTTTATACAAACAATTTAATGGAGGCTCTTTCCATTCTGTACATAGTTGAACATAGTTGTACTCTTGGCTAGAGAAGGATTATTTGTGACTTAATGGTAGTTTCCACTAAGCTTTGATTGCTAGATATATTCTTCAGTTGTGTAGTTCCTTAGAGGCTATTACTTTTAAATACATTCCTAGGGAGTGGATTGGTGTTGCAAATTGTTTGGTAAAATGAGATTTTGATCAAATGCAAGCTTAAAATGTAGTGAATAGGTGGCAATTAGCTCCCACTTTGTCTTATATGTTAGATCAATTAGTGGAAAGTGATAAGGTTATGTAGTGTTGTTTTTGTTGGGAAGCCTACCATTGTTTTCAGTATCTTTCTCATGTTTGAATAAATTTGTACCTCTCTTTTAGTGTAAAGTTTATGTATAAGGCTACAATTATTTTAGCCAATCAAATAGTCAATAGTTAATTTCTACAATCTAGAATCTTAAGAAATTTGCATGTACACTATATAAGTTTATAAAAAATTTAATATATGAAATATGATTAATTGTGATGTAGCCCAAACCCTTCAAACAATAACTCAGAAAAAATACAGAACACAGAAGTTTCAAAATGCCAAATTCTTCATTAAATTGATCCAACTCTACTATGCCTCTACAATGAAGGAAAATAACTACTTATTACAATTTTGAAAAATTACCATATTTGGCAGATTTTTGGGAAAATCAAGTTTTTCCATTTTTGGTAATTTTCAAAACCCATCTTATGAATTCTATTTTTTCCTAAAAAAATGCCCCCAACTAAGGCAAGATGAATTGCCAACTAATCTACGAAATCAAGAACATGATTTCAGATTTATTACAAAAACAACTTTCAAAAAAACTAGCAAAAAATACTAAAAGTCAAATTTCGGAGGCCAAGATGATATTTTAGGCTCCAAAAAAAAGTCGAAACAACCACCTATCGAGATGAGCTCATTGACAATCCAAATAGCTCCTCCTCACGCAACTGCTTGTAAAATTTCAGCCAAAACCCACATCTGAGTCAAAAGTTATGATCCTCAGAAGTAAATCTCAACCAAAACCCACATTTGAGTCAACAACTTTGATCCTTGGATGCTCCTGCATCAAATTGCAATAGTACTAGCTTAAGGGAAAGTACAAATAAGATAATTTAAATAAATAAAAATTTCAAGAATGATATCTTTTGAAGTAATATATATTTATCTTTAAAAGAGCTCATTGCAATAGTACTTGCCTAATGGCAAGTAGTAATAAGATAATTATTAAATAAATAAAAAATTCAAGAATGATATCTTTTAAAGTAGTATATATTTATCTTTAGACAACTCTTTTTTTTTATATTTTATTTTACCTCTAATCTTAATGTTAACATCAATTGTAATGCTCATTTTAATCCTAATTTTAACACTTACCTTAACCAAAATTATAATTGTAACCCTAATTTTAAGTCTAACCTAAATTTTAACTTTGAAACCCTTTAATTCTAATAACTCTAATCATAATTCTGTTATAAACATAGCCAAACATCATCATAATCCTAAATTTAATCTAAAATTGACTCTAATATTAAAACATTTTTGAAAGTGCGATCAAAAGAAGACTTTTAATTTTAATTCTACTCCTAATTTGAGACCTGAGCATATCTCTAATCCTTATTATAATCTTACTTCAAAGTCGAATCATTAGACGATTTGGTGGCTCTCAAGGCAGCTAAATGCCATATTCAATGCTGGTATTTCAAGTTTGATCTCCAATATCAATGTGAGAATACAGAGTGGTCGGTAAAAAAGACACTTCATTTTAAAACTAATGAGTTTTAAAATGGCCTACATGGTTTGCCTTCTAGATAGCCCATCTATTAGTAAACGTTATATACTTTTTTAAAATGGTAGTACAAACCCAAAAAGAAAAGCTTCAAAATAGTTTGGTCGGTTGTTGGAACCCAGACTTTTTCAATTGCTGCATCGATTGTTGCAAAATATTCCGAGTAAAATAATGGCTGGCATCATTTGAGCGAGATTGATTTGTTTTATTCTCTCTTTTATTCGATCTTTGAAAACCCAGAAAAAGAAAGGAACTAATATTTGACTGTGATAATGTACTGGTTTTGTCGTCTTAGTTGTCTTTCTTTGACTTGTAATTTTAATTCTTCTCCTAATTTGAAACCTAAGCCTATCTCTAATCCTTATTCTAATTTTAATTCAAAGTCGAATCATTAGACGGTTTGGTGACCTTCAAGGCAGCTAAATACCATATTTAATGCTAGTATTTGAAGTTTGACCTCCAATCTCAATGGGAGAATACAGAGTGATCGGTAAAAAATGACACTTCATTTTAAAACTAATACATGGTTTACCTTCTAGATAGCCCATCCATTAGTAAACGTTATATACTATATTAAAATGGTAGTACAAACTAAAGAATCTTCAAAATAGTTTGTTCGGTTGTTGGATAGATCCTGGAACCCAGACTTTTTCAATTATTGCGTGGATCCTTACAAGATATTCAGAGTAAAATAAAGGTTGGCATCATTCGTTTGAGATTGATTTGTTTTATTCGATCTTTGAAAACCCAGACAAAGAAATGAACGAAAGCTTAATATTTGTGATAAGGTACTGGTTTTATTGTCTTAGTTGTCTTTCTTTGACTTGGATTGCAATAAACAATATAGGTATAGGTATAATGTTAGTGGGAATAAATTTTCCACTTTACATAATAAGCTCCTGTTTTTCTGTCATCAAAACAATTCAAGAATTCTAGCACTTGTGAACGTATCTCCAATATCGATGGGGAAATCCAGAGCCATGAGTGGAAAAGGCTGGCAATTGGAGAATACTGCAAGGCTGATTATTTTATTTCCCATATTACTAATATCCCCCATTAAAGCAGACCCAGAAACCAGGCTTTTAGCCTTCGGATGCAGCACAGCGCCTTACAACAACGTTAGAGTCTTTGAGAAAAATTTCAACAAGGTTCTAGCAGCCGTGGTGGAAAATGTCATTCCATCTGGATTTTCAACAATAAGTGCAGTGGAAGGAACAGATCTCGCAGATTCAGTATATGTTCTTGCGCAGTGCAGAAAGGATAAGTCTTCTGCCGATTGCGTTACCTGCATAAAGGCAGCAGTAAATCAAGTTCGCAACTGTTTCAATCAAACTTATTGCGGCGGCAGGGCAACCTACGACGGCTGTTATCTGCGTTTCGAGAACTCTAACTTTTACAATGAGTACACTGATACGGGAAATAAACAAGTGTGCGGTGATGCCAACGCGCCCACCTCCAATTCAATTGCGGAAACTGGTCGAAGTTTGATAAGCGATCTGTGCACTGCAACTCCAGATTTAAAAGATTATTTTGCTGCGCAGACGAGACAAGGGCCGTCTAATACCATTTTCTACGGACTTGCCTCGTGCATACGTTCCCTTCAAAAGGATTCCTGTAAAAGTTGCCTGAGTATTGCTCAGACAAACATAAATAAGTGTTTTCCTACCTCCGAGGGACGGGCTACAGACGCCGGCTGCTACTTGCGATACGATACCAAACCCTTTTTCCCAAGCAACGCGACTGTCGAGCTGGCAAATTTCTTGCCCTCAGGTTAGAATTTATTTATATTCAATTGAATAGCTTGCAATTTTATTAATGCTTTTGACATCTTTCCTTACAAGCAAGTTTGAATTTCAGAAATGAAATTTCATAAGATCACCTGAATCGCTTTTGTTTAGAATTTATGTCAGACATTCTCTCTTATTTACAATGGTTTTTTTTATCCTCCATTTTGTTTTTCAGGGAAGAAGAAGAAGAAGGTGAGTTCAACAGCGGGGATAATAATTGGTGCTGTGGGAGGGGTATTCATTCTTAGCCTCATAGCTTGTCTCCTTGTCTTTGGGAAGAAGATAATACGGTCAAGCCAGAAGAAAGGTAAATTCTTATAGGCTAAATTTAATATGTTATAGATACTAAAGCATGAGTCTTGCGAGTCGATTCTATCTTACTTCCCACTAATATAACAAAATGAAAATATATGGAACAGCGGATATCGAAGGAGCCACAGAACTCCGTGGGCCGGAAGATTTCGACTTCAAGCTACTGAAAAAGGCAACCAACAATTTTGATCAAGCAAATAAGCTTGGACAAGGAGGGTTTGGTGAAGTATTTAAGGTAAATTATCATTTATTTCCTGCCAAAATTAGGTTTGTGTGTTAATGGATTCAAATGATGGGTTACTTTGGAATTTCCAGGGTACCTTGAAAAATGGCAAAGTTGTGGCAGTAAAGAAGCTGACATTAGGTCGATCTCCCCGTGCAATTTCGGAATTCGAAAGCGAAGTGAAACTCATTTCTAATGTTCATCACAGAAATCTTGTGCGTTTACTTGGATGTTGCAGACAAGGCCAAGAAAGACTCCTTATTTATGAGTACATGCCCAACAGCAGCCTTGACAGAATATTATTCGGTTTGCTATTCCCTAACTTTCCTCTTTTCATTCTTTCATCTGTTACAGCAAACATGATGGGTTGTGAAAGTCCAGTGAATTGCCTTACATGTAGGAAAAAATAGAAGACTTTTGAGTTGGAAGGAAAGGTTCGAGATTATCGTGGGCACTGCTCGTGGTCTGGCTTATCTCCACGAGGAATTCCATGTCTGTATCATCCATCGTGACATTAAATCAAGTAATATATTACTTGACGACAACTTTCAGGCAAAAATAGCAGACTTTGGGCTGGCAAGACTTCTTCCAAATGATAAAACTCACGTTAGCACAAGATTTGCAGGAACACTGTAAGAAAACTACTAATTTATCTACTATCTTTTCTAATTCTGATGTTTTCAATAGGGATAGTAACACCATTTTATGGGATTTTGCAGAGGATACACAGCTCCTGAATACGCTAACCGTGGGCAATTAACAGAGAAAGCTGACACCTATAGCTTTGGTGTGGTGGTTCTCGAAATTCTCAGTGGCAGAAAAAGCATCGACTTGAAGCAACCGCCTGATATGCAATATCTTCTTCAATGGGTATTTTGAAATTCTAACAATATTCTTTGAACCCTTTAATCCCATCATTCCCCCATTAAAATATTTATCATTTTCTTCAAAAACTTATGGCAGGTTTGGAGCCTATACGAAGATAACAAGGTTTTAGAGTTGGTGGAAAGTGAAAAGGAGATGGAAGGGTATAGCGAGAAAGAGGTTTTGAGGGTGATAAATCTTGCGCTTCTATGCATACAAGCTTCTCCCAGACAAAGACCGTCGATGTCTGAGGCCGTCACAATACTATTAAGTAAAGATGAGATTGATTTTCAGAAACCTCTGCAACCATCATTCGTAGATGTGGGGCACAACGAGCGTGGAGGAAATTTCAACTCTGGCACACCTTCATCTCAATCAAACGCAACGATTACACTATCCCTCTATTCTCGCTAACAGTGACTATATCTCTTCGTTGATGGACACATGGAGAGTAGCAAGGAAGGATGAATTGTTAATTTCTAATCGATTATATAATCCCTCCTTCCTATTTGCAAACAGGATTTAAAATATTGCAATATATTTGTCCCTACGCACGAAATTTATTAAGGAGATGTGTAATAAATTGAATGATCTCGGTGCTGATAAATTTATTTTGAATATAAAAATAAATAATTGTGCAAATAGAAATTTGTCATTGCATTAAAAGAGAAATGTGTTGAACTGATTTTGTGAAGACTGAAGCTGCACGATAGTAAGCTTATGAACTTGTCTTACAAAAATATTATATTGAAAGTAAAATTGAGAAAATGTATCAAATGGAATAAGTAGTTGTGGAGGACACTAATGAGGGAGAGGAGGAAGGAAAAAGGGGAAAGGGTTTTGATGTTAAATTGGAAATAAAAAATGGGATGATGAAAAAGATGAGAATAATGAAAATGAGGATGAAGAAGAAAGGATAAAAGAGGAGGATGATAATAGTTTGCTAAGTATCAACATGATGTAGAGAATCAATTGGATAATGACTATCAAGAAACAAGAATATGAGATACCATGAAAGGATAAAGACTCTTAAGGTTTGGGTGATTGAATTACAAGCTCCTGTGCAAAAAACTTGAGGAAAAAATTGAGAAGATTAATTAGGAAAAATTTAAAATGATGGGAAAAGTTCTTATAGAAATTAAAATTATACATATGCAATTTGTCGTAGATATAGTTTCAAGGAGTTCGAAGATCAAAAGACACATTTGAAGAAGCAAAGAAGGGAAATAAGTCTCAAAATGGAGGAGAAAAAAGGCAAGATGAAATTTTTTATGGATTCTTGAATGGAGCCTCTAGAATCCTTAATTGATAATTGGAAGCAATAAAATGACTTTTGTGTTTGTATGGGTAGTTGTTCTCTTTTTGTTGTTTATGTGCTCTATACTATTTGTATCTGTGTTAATTCTAGCCTATGCCACAATTTTGAAAATAGTGGTCTACATACATCTAAGGTAGTTCATGCTTAGATACTATTCTATGCTTTTATGTCATTTTGATCCTAATTGGGACTTGTGTGGATCTTTGGTTTTTATGGTTAACTTGTTATTTTAAACTTGAGATCAACATCCGTTCTCTATTAAATTTATCAAAAATATTGAGAAAATATGTGAGATTTCTTATATTAGAATAATTGGCATATTCATGTCTAGAATATTCTAAACTACACTTGACATTGCAAATGAAGTTGTAGTTGAGAGAAAATATAGGTCCAAAGTAGATAAAGAATTCTAGAATAATGTAATTAAGGTTTCTAAATATCTATATCACACATTAGCTTATGCAATTTGTTGTGAAGGGAGAATGACCAAAATAAAACTCCAAATTCAAAAAAAAAGGATTCTAATTAGGTTAAAGGTTAATTTGTAGATGTGTATTTGATATTTTTGGAGTGGTAAGTTGGACGAAGAAAATGATAAGTAATGGTTAAATTAAATACAATATATGATAAGTACATGGTAGATAGTCAAGCATGTAAGCAATAAATGTTGATATATAGATATAATTCTTTACTATTTTACTTGACATAAAAAATTATACACACTCATAATGATAGTTAAAAGAAAAAATATTTGGTCAAGAATCCTATCTATTACAATCAATTAAAGCATATTAAAATACTATCTATCTTTTAAGGAGAAATACTTGGAGAAAAATGTGTACTATTGGAAAAGATGGATCCATATGATAATTTTGTTGTTTCAATAACAAAGTTATGAGTATTGAAAAAAATAAAAGCCTACAAATTATTAATGGGCACAATTGTTTTAGAAAAAAAATATTTTATTAGTTAAGGCCCCTCTTATCTTATTCAACATGTTGAAGAATGCTAGTAAATTTTTGTTAACTTCAAATGTTTACAACCATGAGATACCAAATCATATTTGATGTACTTTAGAGTCTCTAAATGTTGCATATTTTTTTTCAAATTTTCTTCATGCTACTTTAAATATTTTCTAGTTTATCTCATGTTTATCTTTTTCATGTTCATGTTGGTTACTTGAAGCCCAATGGTCACTTGTGTTTCCCTCCAAGAGTCTTTTGACTGTTCACATTTTAGATAAGAAAATCATGATTATATATTGTAATCGATTGCTCTTATAATTGTATTTTGAACTAAGATTAATAAAGAGTTTTTCATTCTTAGAAAGTGGATGTAGCATTTATGGTGAACAACTATAAATTCAGTGTCTTGTATATACTTATTTGTTCTCTATTATAGTTTTGGTTTTGCACATATATTTTATTTGCACTTCTACATTTACAATTGATATCAGAGCCCAGTTGTACATTTGGTTAAAAATTAGTGAAGAAATTCTACAATAATGAAGGAAGAAAATAAATAGAAGATAGAGAATTGTTTAGGGTATATTTTTAGTCTATGGAAAGTGCATGGGAAATTAACATAGAAAGCCGACACTTGTAACTATGGTGTGGTTCTTTTTGAAATTCTCAGTGGTAGACAAAGCATTGACTTGAAGAAACCACCTGATATCTAATATGTTCTTCAATGGGTATTTTAAAATTCTAAAAATATTCTTTGAACCTTTTAATCCAACCATTCTTCACATTTAAAATATTTATTATTTTCTTCAAAACTTATGGTAAGTTTGGATCCTATACAAAGATAAAAAAAGTTTAAGAGCTGGTGGAAAGTGAAAAGGGGTTATAAGGGTATAGCGAGAAAGAGGTTTTGAGGGTGATAAATCTTATACTTCTATGCATACAATCTTGTCCCTAACAAAGACCATCAATGTATGAGGTCATCACAATACTATTAAGTAAATATGAGATTGATTATTAGAAATATCTACAACCATCATTCGTAGACCTGGGGCACAACATATGGGGATGAAATTCTAATTATGGCACACCTTCATCTCAATCAAACACAATGATTATAGTATCCCTTTATTCTCACTAATAGTGGTTATTTATATTGTTGATGGACACATGGAGAGTGGCAAGGAAGGATGAGTTGTTAATTTCTAATCAATTACGTAATCCCTCCTTCCTATTTGTAAATAGGATTTAAAATACTACAATATATTTTTCCCTTTCTATATTTTTTTATATCCACAAAATTTATTAAGAAGATGGGTAAAAAATTGAATGATCCTGGTGCTCATAAATTTCTTTTGAATACATAAATAATTAATTGTGCAAATAATTTTTTTTTATTGTAGTCAAAGAGAAATGTGTTAAACCAATTTTGTGAAGACTGAGGCTAAACGATAGTAAGCTTATGAAATTATCTAAAAAAACAAATTTCATATAGAAAGTAAAATTGAGAAAATGTATCAAATGGAAGTAGTAACTTTGTATAGGACACTAAGGAGGGAGAGGAGGAAGAATAAATGGGAAATGGTTTTGAATATCTAGCTGGAAATAAAAAATGGGATGATGAAAATGACAAGAGCTATGAAAAGGGGGATGAATAAGAAAAGACAAAAGAGGAGGATGATAATAGATTGGTAAGTATCAACATGGTGTATAAAATCAATTGGATAATGAGTACCAAGAAACAAGAATAATCGATACCATGAAAGGATATAAATACCCTTAAGGTTTGGTTTATTGAATTATAAGGTCTTATGCAAAAACTTGAGGAAAAAATTAAGAAGACTAAGTAGGAAAAAATTAAATTAATGGAAAAAGTTCTCATAGAAATAATTTAAATTATATATATGAAATTTTTTTGTAGATATATTTTCAAAGAGTTTGAAGATAAAAAAAAATGAAGAAGAAAAAAAAGGAAATAAGTCGCAAAAAGGAGGAGAAAAAGGAAAGATGAAAAAAATTATGGATTCTTGAAAGGAGCCCCTAGAATCCTTAATAGATAATTAGAAACAATAAAATGAATTCTATGTTTGTAGGGATAGTTTTTGTCCTTTTGTTATTTTTGTGTTCTATACTATTTGTATCTATGTTTTTTATTATTGGTCGTTGCGAGTTGATAATTATCTTGTATAAAATTCAAGGGTAACATACATTATGTATATTGTTAATTGCATATTGAACCTTGAACCGTGAGTTCAAAGTTCAAGATTCAACATTCAAGATGCCTGGTTCAAGTTTGCAAATTTAGAGAGTTCATATTTAAGGTTCAAAGTCAGATTTTGATATGCAGATTCAATCACCACATCTCATAAGTTCAGATTCCATGTTCGTTTCAACACAGTTTTATGGTTCAAAGTCTAGATTCAAGATTGAAGTCTGGGTTCAAAATCAATGGTTCAGAACTCAATGGTTCAAGGTTCAAATTATAATTTTCCATCTCCCATGGGTTTAAATTGCAAGCTCATAATTCTAGTTCAACACACAAGTTCAGGTTCAAAAACTCAACAAGTTCCAAGAATCAATGTGTGCCTTCCCAACTAGATTTCAACGTTCTTTCTAATATAGAGCATATGAAGGAGAAAAATCTCATTTGGGTAATGGTTTGACATTGAAGTTTCATTTGAGATAGTTTTTGACTTACTCAAGAATGCAGAAAATGGTATCACTGCAGAGGTGAGTACACAACAAGGTTGTCATCTTTTTCCTCACAGATAAATTTTTGGCTCTTACTCAGATCATTTAAATCCACTCTTTGAGTTTCTTCTAAAAATATACAAATAGAAAAGTTATGGAATAGTGTATTTAAGAGAAGAAGATGTGCAAGTCACTGAGAACAATATTTCAGCAAGTCTGATTTTATGACAGTCATATACCCTCAAAAAGTAGCCAATACCTTTTTCATTAGATATTTGTTTTAAAATTGCTCCAATCAGAATGTAGGAATCTAGGTTTTGACCAACATACCCAAAAATTAGGTCAATCCAATAGTAGAGAACAAAGTTATGCCCCCCGCATGGAGACCCAATTTCTTTGTCAGGAAAAATACTAATTTTGGTACATCAGCTCATCCTAACTAAGACATTTGGCAATCTTCTAAAAATGACACTTGGAAGCTATTTAAAGATTTTATTTTTAAAATTTATGTGAGACCTTTGATTCATTTAAAGATTAAACATCATTGATATATCTATGGAGAGGTGGATGGGAAAATAAAGAGTTTTATCAAATAAATGTCCAAGAATTAGTTATTCCAAGAAGGGAGACGTTACAGAAAGGGAAGGTAGTATTCAAGAATGGGGCTAAAAAGAGAAAATTTTCTATAGAAAGGCCTTCTTTTTCAAGCTATCATTTAGCTATAGGAAGAAGGAGAGAATTTGTTTTCAGTATTTTGTAATAGGGACAACAGGGGAACTACTTTATATTTTTCTGCATTTTGATTGTAATGGAAAGGAACATAATGATCTGTTGGCTATTATGTTTATGTTTTGAAATAAAGAGGTGTTTGTGTCACATATCGGTTGATCTGTATACTTATTTTCTTTGATTTAAATCAATTATTTGATTGTTTCTTTCATGTTTCTGAACATCATTGTATGCCATTTTGTCAAATATATGTTTATAGGTAAATCGGTTCGTTTGCATGTCTACATTTTGCAAAACAAGACATTTAATTTCCTTTTGTTATCTCTGTAATTGGGAAGATTGGATAAGTGGTCAGTTGGCCATTTGTTTGTTCCTCTTTGAGTCTTTTAAATCTGTAATCACATTCATTTCATGTTGATAAATGAATGTCAGTTTCCTTCATGTCTTCAGGTTAAAGACATAATCAGTATTTAATTCATTGAATATCATTGAAGAGGGAGTTGTACCTCTCAATTCAAATGAGGTTTATAAATTAATGATAACTCATCCAACTATTAGTGTTGTTTGTCCTTCATTTTGGGTATTTAGAGTTGATTTTTTTGTTAATTCACAGAAGAACAAATCTATTTACTAATAGATTTTTGGAGATTCTGCTGGGGACCTAGAAATAAAGATTGGTGTCTGACCTTTAGTTCCTCTATTTTTATTTTGTCTCTATATGCAAGAGACTGGCAGCTCTGTGCAATGACCATGCCAAGTAGAAAGGTCACAATAAATAAGAGACCTAACCCTACCATTTTGGCGATCATTCACATGAATGGTAAAGTGCTGCAATATTTCTTTGAGCAATACATGAAAATCATCTCTCATGTAGTAAAGAAGAACCTCAGCATTGAAGATGACCACACCTCTACCTTCTTGTGGAAAAGTTTGTGCTTTAAATTTTACAAGTTAAGAGACCTCCAAGAAAAAAAGAAAAGAGTGCAACAACTTGAAAAAGAATTGGAGGTTAATGATGAAGTTCCAGCTGCTCCAGAATCTTTCCATTGACAAAAAATTTCAGTCTTTGGTGAAAAAGAAATTAAGCCAAGAAAAAAATTCAAGGAAAAACCTACAACTAAAGAGTTAAATGGTGAAAGTGATCAGATGTTGCAATATCTTTGGAATGCCTTCAAGGGAAGCATCTTTGAGGTTGAGTAGAATAAGATAATTCCCTTAGAAGATCATAGATCTGACTTGTTGCTAAAATGTGTGCATCAGAGATATTATAGTTCCTCAAGAATCACAAACAAGGGACTCAGGCTATGATTGAAAGACCAAAGGGAGAATCATTATCTTGTAATTTCTTAGTTCTTGAAGAAAAATATCTTGAAGCATCATCAATTTAGCCATCTGTGTCTTGGGATCACAATCAAGAGGAAAAAGATTTATATCAGGTTGAAAGTATGAAGCTTGAATCATTTTCATCATGCATGGAGGTTGAGAAAGAAGAATAATTATAAACTTCCTTTGAAGGAGAAGAACTACTTGCTGAAAATAATAGTGTCTACATTCCAAGGAGGATTTTAAAAGACTCAAGTGAGAAGTTTCAACATGAGACTGTGATCCAAAATGACAACATTTCTGAAATAGGGGTAGACATATTCACTTGTGACAGTGATAATTTCCAAGAAGGAGACACTTTTTAACAAATTGGCATAGCAGTAAATGAGGGTATAGAAGAAAATGAGAAAGAGAAAGAATTAAAAAAAAGGAAATGAAGTTACTTGGGGTGGGCTTAATGCATTATATTTACCTATAGAATTTTGTGAGCATAACACGATTAGAGACAATCCTCTAATCTAGCTATTTGATTCCTCATCAAGTGATGAAGATTCACTTCCTCCTCTCACAATAGAAAATGTTGGAGTAAACATAGAGGAAAGGGAGGATCAATTTGTCAAAGTATTACAACTCCAAGAACATTTAAAGGTCTCAAAAAACACATGGTCTCATGAGGAAGAGGTCACGTCTCAGCTCTTTCCAGTCGTTGAAGAAAGAAATTCTCTTGTCAAAACTTCAGGTATCCATTCATCCTATATCTCTATTCTAGATAAAGAATTTTTAGTTTTAATGACAATAAATAATGATGAAGTTATTTCGGTCAAGATTGACCCTATGCTTGAAGAAGCACATCTATGTTTTGTGGTTGTTTCGAATGTTGTAAATTCTTTTATTTGTGATGGTGGTCCCAATAGTGTAGATAATGAAAATGATTTGGTATTTCCTTTGGGAGTGTTTGAGCATTATTTGTTTCAGCTAGAAGTTCGAAATAGTTTTGAAAGTTCCATACAAAGAATAACAAAAAGGTCAAAAATTTATGATGAAACATGGCTCTTTGAGCATAATAATTTCCTTGCAAAGTTCCTGCATGTTATGGATTTGATTTTCAGCATTGAAGAGGTCTCTAGATGGCAACGGATATGGGTTAATTCATTTTGATGCAGTCCCTTATTTCAGAAAGGCTCATTCTTTTCACAGCCCATGAATGGTTTTGTGTAAGTACTCTTTTCCCTAGCTCTTGTGGTAGGGGTTTTCTACCTATGTATATACTTGTGAGAAAGTTTTGGCTTTTCTAGTTTTAGTGGTGCCGTTAGCTTAGGTTTTTTGATGTGTCCCCCTACTCTTTTCCACCCTCTCTACTATCAGTTCTCTTTGTTCTTCATTATTTTGACTCTGTTGCCCAATGGATAAGGCACTAGTATTCATTACCATAGATGTTGGATTCTTCATGTCCTTTTAAGTCCATGTTCCCAGTCAGAGCTACCTATTGCCAGTCAAAAATTATCTTGTGTAAAATTCAAGGGTAACATACATTATGTATATTGTTAATTGTATATTGAACCTTGAACCACAAGTGAAAAGTTCAAGATTCAATATTTAATATGCATGGTTTGATCTTGCAAATTTAGAGAGTTCAGATTTAAGGTTCAAAGTAAGATTTTGATATGCAGATTCAAGCACCATAGTTTGGAAGTTCAGATTCCATGTTCGTTTCAACATAATTTTATGGTTCAAATTCTAGATTCAAGATTGAAGTTTGGGTTCAAAATCAATGGTTCAGAACTCAATGATTCAAGGTTCAAATTTTAATTTTCCATCTCCCATGGGTTTAAATTGTAAGCTCATAATTCCAGTTCAACACATAAGTTTAGGTTCAAAAACTCAACAAGTTCCAAGAATCAATGTGTACCTTCCCAACTAGATTTCAACGATCTTGTCTGTACCATATCAATGAAAGGAGATAAATTTTAAGTTCATATAAGATTTTTTGTTTCTAATACAAAGCATATGAAGGAGAGAAAGCTCATTTGGGTAATGGTTCTATAAAGTTTCATTTGAGATAGTTTGTGATTTACTCAAGAATGCAGAAAATGATATCACTACAAAAGTGAGTACACAATAAGGTTGTCATGTTTTGCCTCATGAATAAATTTGTGGCTCTAACTTAGATCATTTAAATCCACTCTCTGAGTTTCTTCTAAAAACATACAAATAAAAAAGTTATGGCACAATGTATTTAAGAGAAGAAGATGTGCAAGCCACTGAGAACAATATTTCAACAAGTCTAATTTTATGATAGTCATATACCCTCAAACAGTAGCCAATATATTTTGACTCAGATATTTGTTTTGAAATCTCTTTGGTCAAAATGTAGTAAGCTAGGTTTTGACCAACATACCCAAAACTTAGGTCGATCCAATGGTGGAGAAAATTTTTAAGCCCCCCACATGGAGACCCAATTTCTTTGTCAGGGAAAATACTGATTTTGGTACATCAGCCCATCCTAACTAAGACATCTGGCAATCTTCTAAAAATGACACTTGGAAGCTATTTACAGATTTTATTTTTAAAATTTATGTGACACCTTTGATTCATTTAAAGATTAAACATCATTGATATATTTGCGAACATGTGGATGGGAAAATAAAGGGTTTTATCAAATAAATGTCCAAGAATTAGTTATTCCAATAAGGGAGAAGTTACGGAAAGGGAAGGTGGTTTTCAAGAATGGGGATAAAAAGAGAAAATTTTCTACAGAAAGGCCTTCTTTTTCCTGTGGTCATTTGGCTATAGGAAGAAGGAGAGAATTTGTTTTCTGTATTTTGTAACAGGGACAATAGGGGAACTACTTTATATTTTTTTGCATTTTGATTGTAATGGCAAGGAACATAATTATCTGTTGGCTATTATGTTTATGTTTTGAAATAAAGAGGTGTTTGTGTCATAGATCAGTTGATCTCTATACTTATTTTCTCTGATTGAAATCAATCAATTGATTGTTTCTTTCATATTTCTGAACATCACCATATGCCATTTTGTCAAATATATGTTTATAGGTAAATCAATTGGTTTGCATGTCTACATTTTGTAGAACAACTCATTTAATTCCCTTTTGTTATCTCTATAATTGGGAAGATTAGATAAGTGGTTAGTTGGCCATTTGTTTGTTCCTCTTTGACTCTTTTAAATCTATAATCGCATTCATTTCATGTTGATAAATGAATGTCAGTTTTCTTCATGCCTTTTTGTTAAAGGCATAATCAGTATTTAATTCATTGAATATCATTGAAGAGGGAGTTGTACCTCTCAATTCAGAGGAGGGTTATCAGTTAATGATAACTCATCCAACTGTTAGTGTTGTTTGTCCTTCTTTCTAAGCATTTAGAGTTGATTTTTTTGTTAATTTGTAGAAGGAAAAATCTATTTACTAACACTGGTAAAAATAGGTTTTGGGGGGACCCAAAAACCCATACAAAATTACAATGAAAGATTAAACATTAAGCCCACCAAAAAGAAACTAGGCTCTAAAATAGCCTGCTAGCAGACCCAAAACCCTACAAAAAAACCATCCAAAAACCAGTAACCAAAAACAAACACCCAACCATAGAAACATAGAAAAAAATAACAAACACAAAACAAAAATAAACTAAAAAACTCCAGTAGAGTTGCCTCCATGTCTTTTTTAACATTAGACATCTTCCTAATCCCACCATTGAGATTAGTGAGCTCTAGAATCCTATCCTGAATCTTCTTCTTCCTAGAAGATCTGGTATGCTTTCCCAACCCAGTCTAGTCCTCATCATCATCTTTTGTATATTCAATCTTCACAAGGACCCCACATTCATCTCTGACTTGATGCTATTGATGCACTCCACCGCACTCTCCATAAACAGATTGATGTCCAAGAGAATCTTCTTGAGGGTAGACTCCATTTTATCCACTTTCTCTAACAGAAGACTCATCTTCTTGTCCTCCATGTTCTCCATAGCTTTGTCCTTCCAATCAAACCCAAAGTCCAACCTCTCCTAGATATTATCAACTTTGGCAGTAAGGGATCTAAAGTTAAAACTCAGAGTCTTAATTTCTTGAAAAACCCATTTAACCAAACATAAGGAGTACATAGACATAGCTTTTTCCATTTCCAGGACTCTAAACAAGGGATCAATTTAATCCTCTAGGTCTTCCTTGAGAAGCTAAACATTTCTCTCCTGCATGTCAACAACCTTTAGGAAATAAATATTTCTAGAAGAGGAGAGAATCTCCTTTTCCAGCATAGTATCTTAAAATCTCACCTCTTTGCCCTTTTTGTTTGACAACACATCCATGGTCGCTTCATTGTGCGGGGAGAGAGGAACATCGTGGTCCACAAAACTGTCATAATTGACTAAGATAGGAACTTCCTCACCACTAGCAGGGATTTGTTTAGTGGTGATTATTCACTAATTGGTGAATATGTCCCGATTGGCATATAGAAATTGGCGAATAAAAGCTCACTATACTAGTTGACCAGTTCACCCAAATTTTATAAAAGACACGTTTAGTTTTCGGATTGTTCGCCACTATTTTTACGTAATTTCACTACGATAGTCAAGTTCTTTGCCCATATTTCTATTGTATTTTACTCTTATTCACCACGGATTAAGGAAGGGTGTATTTATCGACGATCACCATTTGCCAAAGGCCCATTGTCCCAAGTGAAATTTTTATTTGTACTAGGACCCAATTCGCCATACATCATACATAATAATGTTCCCAATTCCCGCCTTATTCACCCAGTCAATTATTTGAAATTATGCGGGGTTCACCAAATATCAGTTGTTATTATAAGCAATTGTCGGCCCCTTCACCAAAATGGATGATGGAGATTATGAGGCAAAATCTGATGGCTGATATGAAAATTATTTACTTGTCTATTTAAGAGATATGAGTTTCATTATTGAAACATGCCAGAGAGAAGGAGACTTCAAGAGATTTAGTAGTACAAAAATTCAATTGATTCTGAGCTCACAATTGCGATCGATACTATGAGTCAGTAGTATCTTATTCAAATAAAATTTTATTGCAGCCTTAATTTGCTAGAGATGTCACAGTCAAATTTAAATAGGAAGATGACTATTAAAGGTGGAGCTGTCCAAGAGAGGCCAATGAAATGTAGAAATATATCTTTATACTTTGGCAGGGGCAGACGCAATAGTATTGGTCAAAGTGAGGAAGGTACATCATCAGAGGAACTTGTACAATTTCAAGGTTCTCAACCTACACAGGAGTCTAATCAACAAATTGGGGAGCCTAATAAATCTGGTGATGAAGTTGTGGAACTTGGTATCTTTGATGAAGATGACCTTGAAGAAGAATTTCAAGTAAATAACAAGTACCAGGATGAATTGATTGACTTCGGTGATGATGATGGCTCAATTAATAGTAACACTAAAGGGAGAGGAAAATCAAAACAAAAAATTGATCATCAATGGTAGATGTCGTGGAGATTTAAATTTGATTGGGCAGCAAAGTATCCATCCATTGAACCCATGGACAATCCAATTGTAGGTGATCCACTAGTAGAATGCAGATATATAATTTTTAGTTGGATGTATAAAAAGGAAAAGTGGCTGTAGCTTAAACTAGACACCATAGAGAAACATGTTGGTGAGGTTTACGAAACCTCAACTATTGATGGAAAGGAAATAAAAGTGGTAAAATATAAAACAAAGGAGTAATGTCAACATAAAAGGAATGCTGAGGAATATTATTTTTTTCAAAAATTTAAGACGAAGCTTGGTGAAGTTCAAGGTTCTATTAATGCTATTTTTGTAAAAGAAAGTGAAGTAGAAGAATGTGGAAGAGCTGTTCAACTAAGTAATTTTTTCAATTCTTTGACCAGAGGGCATCCAATGATAGACTATCCAGAAATGATTGGTTTTTTACACTTTCTAAAGTTTCCTAACTATCCTATCACTCATTGGTCAATAAACAGTGGATGGGAATTGGCAAGTTGTATTGCCTAGGTTGAAATAGAGGGTGTACAGAGAAAAATAAAAGAGTCAACCTTTATTGCATTGTCCTTAGATGAAGTTACAACAATAGATAATATGTTGTGGGTATGCATGCATGTTTATACTGTACATAATAATGTCTGCCAACCACATCTACTAACTGTTGAAAAATTGAGGGACAATGCAACATCAAAAACTTTATTTAAATTAGCAAATAGCTATTTAATTGAATATGGAGCTATGGATGAATTGACAACAACAAAGAAGTTGATTCGTATTGGAGCAGATGGAGCTTCAGTGATGCAAATTCAAAGGAATAGTCTGTTCACAAAGATACATGCTTCTTCTTCACCACATGTTGTTGGCATTCAATGTATGGCCCACAAGATGAATCTGTTAGAAAGTAAAGATCCCCAAAATAACTAAGAGGGAGGGGGGTGAATCAGTTATCAGATAATTTATCCATTCAACTGCTTTAAAAAATGTAATCAATGTACTGATCAACCATAGAAAGATAATCATACACAATTGCACAATAACACAAGATATGTTGACTAGGGAACCTCTTGAAAAGAGTAAACCCCAGTGGGAATGATGCCCACAAAATGATGCACTAATATGAAAGTTCCTTGTTAGAGGATGGACCCTGTTAGGAGTCTTATGAAATACATTCAGTACATATAAATCCTTGTTAGGAGATTTTGAATCCCTGTTAAAAGATTCTAACCTGGTTAAGAGTTTATGGAAGATAGAAGGACCCACTGCCCAAGCAGCTTCAAGGCAAGATCTCTGAACCCACTATCCAAAAGATCTTAGAATTATTCAATAGAATAATATGAAATATATTACCTCCTTCACACTGTGCCAAAACTGCACTCTCTGCTACACAAGATCACAATTCTAGATCTCTGTACTCACAAGTCTTCCTTCATCACTGAATTAGCTCTTTTCTTCACTTCATGCATATATTCGCATCTCAATCTTCATAGTACACATTACAACAAGGAAAAAATTCCTTCTTATATACCAAACTCAAATAATTACAAATGAGTCGGTCCTCAATTACAAAATAATAAATTCTACACGCTACACACAGAATTTACATAAAACTATCGGCTTCCAGATACTGTAACTTTCTCCAAACATATCCTTGAAATTTGTGCTATGAACCACGTCATCATTAATGAGTCTCCAACATCCCTTTAACTGTACAAAATTAGATTCCATCCCAGCTAAGAGATATCCTCCGATTTCCAAACATCACTTCACAGAAACACTGTCTAAACACTGCTTTCACCAAAATGCTCATAACTCTCACAAATGAATGAATTTATTTTTGCGCTGTTAACCATAGGTTAATAAAACACCAAAGAACATATAATCAACTACACAAAAGCCAATCTGCAATACAACATGTGTGCAAAATAAAACTGTACCTACTTTCTTGCTAATATCTAGAATATCACTATGTTGACATCAATGACAATCCAAGTCATGAATGCAACAACAACTGCTACAGAATGACTACCAAATAATTTGCATTCATTCCTAAAAATCTCCCCCATTGGCATTGATGGAAACATAGATGAAAAACATCCAATGTTCCAAAAATCCAATACTGCGACATCACTGCAAAATATCAAATTAAATCTTGCTTCATTTTCCTATTCAGCTCTCTCATACAATCCATAATGTTTTTCATGTATATCTCTCCCCCATTGACATCAATGATAGAAATTCCATCACTAAGTCAACAACAACTTAATGTCAAAAGACACTTTTTAGAAAAATACAATAACAAGAGTCCTCATGACTCAGCTCATAAACTCCCCCATAGAGGAAGTTCCAACATCCAATCCAGAAGAAAGATAGGGCTCATATACCACTAGACGGATGCAATCATCTACATCAATTCTCAAAAATAGGTTGGGGCATAACCCCAAGCATACCTCTCAGATACAAAAATGTATCCTTAAGTAAAGGCTTTGTAAATATATCTGCTATCTGCTCCTTTGTACTTATGTACTCCAATCTTACTTCTTTTTCTGCAACTTTCTCTCTTACAACATGATACTTGATCTCAATATGTTTAGTCTTAGAATGTAAAACATGATTTTTTGACATACTCACTGTACTGGTGTTATCACAATGTATAACAACAGGCTCATCAAACTTTATTCCAATATCCTTTAACATCTACTTCATCCAAATAATTTGATTACAATTATTTGCTGCTGCAACATATTTTGCTTCTGCTATGCTTTGTGAAGTACAATTCTACTTCTTACTTAGCCAAGAGACTAATTTTACTCCAAGAAAAAAGGCTCCACCACTGGTGCTTTTCTTTTCATCAACGTTGCCTCCCCAATCTACATCAGTATAGGTACATTAAGTAAAATCATCAGAATTCTCATACCATAATCCATAATCCATTGTTCCTTTCAGATATCTTAGTATCCTCTTTACTGCTGCATAATGTGATTCTCTAGGTTCTGCTTGAAATCTTGCTACAATTCCCATTGAATGTGCTATATCAGGTCTTGTATGTGTCAAGTACTGCAATCCTCCAATCATAGATCTGTACTTTTTCTGCACAACTGCTGGTGTCTCATCTTTGCTAGATAACTTATGTCCGGTTACCATAGGTGTTCCAACAGGTTTAGAATCTTCCATTCCAAATCTTTTCAATAAGTCATTCAAATACTTAGTCTGACTTAAAAATATACCTTCCTTGCTTTGTGTTATCTGTAATCCCAAAAAATATTTCATTTCTCCAATCATGCTCATCTCAAATTCAGTCTTCATTTCATCTGCAAATTTGTCACTAGCTTCATCTTCTCCTCCAAAGATGATATCATCAACAAATATAACTATAACCAAAAAACCATTCTCAATTTCTTTTGTGTATAGGTTACTATCTACTGTTCCTTTTATAAATCCCAATTTCAATAAATACTTATCCAATCTTGCATACTAGGTTCTAGGTGCTTGTTTTAATCCATATAAAGCTTTCTTTAACTTACATACCATATCTCCTTCTTGTGTCAAAGGAAAACCTTTAGGCTACTCAATGTAGACTTCTTCTTCCAATTCACCATTCAAAAATGTTGACTTCACATCCATCTGATACACTCTGAATTTCTTGTAAGTTGCATATGCTAAAAACATTCTCACTGCTTCAAGTCTGGCCACAGGTGCAAAAGTTTCTTCATAGTCAATTCCTTCTTGTTGTGAATATCCTTTACATACCAATATTGCTTTGTTTCTTATCACTTCTCCTTGATCATTCATCTTGTTTCTGAATACCCACTTTGTTCCAATCACATTCTTGTCTTTAGGTCTAGGGACCAATTCCCATGTCTTGTTTTTTTCAATCTTCTCTAGTTCTTCTTTCATAGCATTAATCCAATGTTCATCTTCACAAGCTTCATTAGTAGTCTTAGGTTCAATTTGAGAGATCAAACATAAATGTACCTTATTTTGAGTCAAAACTCCTCTATCTAAACTTCCAATAACTTGCTCAAGAGGGTGATGTCTTGAAGTATACCTATTAGGTGTCATAGTTACTGATCTTGTTCCGACTGTAGATTCTTCTCTGCTTTCTTCTCTATTTTATTCTTTGTTTTCTTCTCTATTTTCTTCTTTGTTTTCTTCAGTATGACTTTCATTCAGCAAATCACTGTTATTTTCAAAAAATAATTTTGTATTTTCAATGTTAGGCTAAGGTTGTGCTTCTCCATCAGATTCATAATCAAGCATTCTTTCCTGAATTTTAAACTTCTCATCAACTTTTACATTTGCACTTTCAACAATAGTGTTAGTTCTTTTGTTATAACATCTATATGCTTTTCTTTTTAAAGAATATCTAAGAAATATTTCTTCATCACTTCTAGGATCAAACTTTCTTATAGCATCATCTCTCTTTATATAACATTTACTTCCAAAAATTCTAAAATACTTAACTGAGGGTGTATGTCCAAACCATAATTCATAAGGTGTCTTGTTTGTATCTACTCTGATTTGTACTTTATTCATAGTGTATACTGTTGTGTTCACTGCTTCTCTCCAAAAAGTCTTAGCCAAATCATTTTCAAACAACATAGCTCTTGCTGCTTCAGTTATTGACCTGTTCCTTCTTTCTGCAATACCATTTTGTTCTGGTGTTCTAGGGGCTGAAAGTTGTCTCTTAATACCATTCATTTCACAAAAGGTGTTAAACTCTCTAGATGTAAATTCACCACCTCTATCAGATCTTAGACACTTAATCTTCATTCCAGATTCATTCTCAATTTTGCTTTTCATGATCTTAAATTTATCAAATGCTTCAGATTTTTCTTTCAAAAATGCAATCCACATCATTCTTTTAAAATCATCAACAAGAATCATAAAATACCTTTCTCCATAGAATCCTCTAGTCCTAGTAGGACCACTCAAGTCTGTATGAACAATCTCTAGCTTCTCTATCGATGTGAACTTCTTGTTGGGAAATGAACTCCGTTTCTACTTTGCCATCATACATTCTTTGCAAATCATGTTAGTAGGTTTCATAATTCTAGGTAAATCTCTTACCGCAAGTGTAGTGCTCACCTTGACAATATTATCAAAGTTTATATGACAAAACCTTTTATGCCATAACCAACTATCATCAATCCTAGTTATCAAACATGTAATCTTAGTAGGATTAAACTGAAATACATTACCTTTGGTTCTAGATCCTTTTCCAATCAGATTTCCATCTTTATCTTTTATCACACAAATTTTCTCAGAAAACCAAACTTGATAACCCTTATCAACCAATTGTCCAATGCTTAGTAGATTATGTCTCAGTCCATCAACAAAGTAAACATCATCAGTGTTAGTCTTTCCATCAAGAGTAATAGATCCTATACCTTTAATGAAACAAGGTGCATTGTTACCAATCCTAACAATTCCTCCATCATAATTATCTAACTTAACAAACTTTCTTTCATCTCCGGTCATATGATGTGAACAACCACTATCTATAATCCAATCAGATTTCTTTTCAACTTGTGAAACTAATGCTTTTTCTTCCCTTTTATCAGATTTATAACTTTCTTCTTTAATTGCTACAAATCCTATTTCCTCAAAGTTATCATTATCACTGTCACTTAAATGTTTTTCAATTCTTGCTTCAAGATCTTCATCATTTGCATAATAACATTCTTTAGATCTCCTAGGTTTAAAGTTGCTTCTATACTTCTTAAATCTTTTAGGACATTTAGATGCAAAATGACCATATTCTTGACAAGTCCAACATTTAAAGATTTTCTTACCATTTGGTTCTCTTTTTACAAGTAATGCAATACCTTCTTCAATCTTCTTATCTTCCTCAAATCTACTACTGCTGGCATAATCTCCATTCACACTATTACTTCTTGTAGGTCTAATGCTAAGAGCACTGAATGCTGTTTCCATTCTAGGTAGCTCTCCTGATAATCTCAAGTTCATCTTTGCTATTTCTAATCTTCCAAGAAGAGTCTCTCTTGAAAAGTTCGATGTACAAGGTATCACTTGTTCAATCATCTGCGTTGTCTGCTTGAATACTGGTGTCAAAGTTCTCAGAATTTTCCATATCACTTCATTCTCTATCTTATCACCTCCACAAGACTTTATTCCTATTATAATCTTAAACATCCTACCAATATAGCTTCTAATAGATTCATCTTCTATCATTCTGATATCTTCAAATGCACAAATCCAATTATGTAATCTAGCCTTTTTTGCATGTTCATCACCTTCAAAAGTAGAATGTAAAGCTTTCCAAATTGCATGAGATGTTTTCAAACATCTTACCTGACTATATTCATTCTTCGGTAGTGCTGACAAAAGTGCTTCTCTTGCAAGTATGTTACACATGAATAGATCTAGTTCATCTTTAGTTCTTGCCTCTAAATTGTCTTCCTCAATGATAGTCTTCTCATTCTTTGTAATCAACCAATAACTTGGTCCTAAACACAATAGACATGTCTTCATCTTTTCATTCTAGTTGTCAACATTTACTCCATCAAACTTAGGGCTTTCTTTTTTGAAATTCACCATGGATCTCCTTAAGTTGTTAAACTTTTCTTTCAAGGACCTGCTGCTCTAATACCAATTGTTAGAAAGTAAAGATCCCCAAGCTAACTGAGAGGGGGGGGGGGGGTGAATCAGTTATTAGATAATTTATCCATTCAACTACTTTAAAAAATCTAATCAATGTACTGATCAAACATAGAAAGATAATCATACACAATTGCACAATAACACAAGATATGTTGACTAGGAAACCTCTTGAAAAGATTAAACCCCAGTGGGAATGATGCCCACAAAATGATGCACTAATATAAAATTTCCTTGTTAGAGGATGGACCCTATTAGGAGTCTTATGAAATACATTTAGTACATATAAATCCTTGTTAGGAGATTTTGAATCCCTGTTAAAAGATTCTAACCCGGTTAAGAGTTTATGGAGGACAGAAGGACCCACTGCCCAAACAGCTTCAAGGCAAGATCTCTGAACCCACTGTCCAAAAGATCTTAGAATTATTCAATAGAATAATATGAAATATATTACCTCCTTCACACTGTGCCAAAACCGCACTCTCTGCTACACAAGATCACAATTCCAGATCTTTGTACTCAAGTCTTCCTTCATCACTGAATTAGCTCTTTTCTTCACTTCATGTATATATTCGCATCTCAATCTTCATAGTACACATTACAATAAGGAAAACATTCTTTCTGATATAACAAACTCAAATAATTACAAATGAGTTGGTCCTCAATTACAAAATAATAAATTCTACACGCTACACACAGAATTTACATAAAACTGTCAGCTTCCAGATACTATAACTTTCTCCAAACATATCCTCAAAGTTTTCACTATGAACCACATCATCATTAATGAGTCTCCAACATCCCTTTAACTACACAAAATTAAATTCTATCCCAGCTAAGAGATATCCTCTGATTTCTGAACATTGCTTCACAGAAACACTGTCTAAACACTGCTTTCACCAAAATGCTCATAACTCTCACAAATGAATGAATTTCTTTTTGCACTGTTAACCATAGGTTAATAAAACACCAAAGAACATACCATCAACTGCACAAAAGGCAATCTACAATACAACATGTGTGCAAAACAAAACTGTATCTACTTTCCTGCTAATATCCAGAATATCACTATGTTGACATCAATGACAATCCAAGTCATGAATGCAACAACAACTGCTACAGAATGACTGCCAAAATAATTTTCATTCATTCCTAATAGAATCTTTCTTTTAGAGTTGTGAAGAAGTTTCCTTTAGTAAACAAGGTTGAAGATTTAGTAAGAGGGTTATACTCATATATTTGTTGAAGTCCCAAACATTTTAGGGAATTTCAGTACTTTGCTAATGCAATTACTAATGGAAACAACCTTCTTAAAGATGTTGATACTAGATGGATCTCTTTGGATGGACCAATGCATCAAGTTTTTTTGAATATCAATCTTTGATTGGACTGATGTATGAAAATCAGGACAATGCAAAAAATTAGAGATGTGGCGACTTGCTTCGGAGGTTAAGAAATATAGAGACACTTTTTACTTTAGCATCTCTTCTTCCCATGCTAGAAGAAATGACATTCATTATAAAAAAAGCCTAGCAAAGAGCCATGTATATTGCAGAATATGCTTACTTGCGTAAAATGTCATGCCAAGCCCTCGAGAGTCTCTATCAAAATGACCTAAATTTATCCAATGAAAGATTTAATCACTGGTGGAAACTAATAGATTTGGAAAATCCTAATAATTATTTAAAGATCGTTGAAAATGGAGATTTATGTTTTTGTGTAAGGGGATTTCAAATTCCAATGTACTACTGTGCCCTAAAGAAGTGAGCTACAAGAGTTACAAGGTAACAGTTTACCAAGATCATTGAGTCTATAGTAGGTAATGCAAGGGACATAGCCTTTAAAGTTTCCTCTGAAATAAGATCATGATTCCCATATGAACAACTACTTGAGGCCATGGCAATTGTTTTTCCTCAATATTGGTCCTTAAACTCTAAGGAAGATTATCATAATAGGTTGTTGACTTTGATAAAGGATTTTTGCAAATCTGTAGAATTCAATGGAATGACTATCAATGGAATTTTAGATGGGGGTCTTCTTAGACAACAATCGGGCACTTTTACAAAGACTATGAAGCATCAATATCAATTAATCCATAACCCACATGAAGAGGGATCAGAATCAAGGCTTTGGAAAAAACTAAAACAGATCACAATGTTGTGTGAAGAAATTTTAGAGTTCTTCAAGCTTGCTGATCTATGTCAAACCATGATATTGGTTTTAGTGGAGGACGAGAGATTTTTTAGTGGTTTGGGATTCCTAAAATCAAAGCTAAGAAACAAACTAGATGAGAATTTGGAAACATGCTTGAGGGTCTACACATCTAGGTATGATGTCAATACTTTTCCTTATAAAAAAGAAATGGAAATCTCAAAGAAAAGATGCAAAAGAAGTGGATTGGGAAACACCATTAACCAATCTCCAACAATGACTCCAAGTGGGACAAGTATAGGTGGTGATGGGAGTCATAGAAGTAGAGGTCAGAGTGAAGAAGACACAAACAAAAATGAAGAGAATAATGAAGGAACTGGAATACCAGAATTGGATGATGATGATGATGCAGAGATGAATTGGCAAATTTAGGAAATTTTTGCTAAATTAACAATAGCAATCAATAGGTATTTTTTGAACTTATTAACTACTATATCCTATCATTCAATTTTCAATTTAACTTATTACAAAGAGTATTATTACTATATAGTGTAGTTTGTATCGTATCATCAATGATCATTCATATTTCAATTTGAAATTCCTAAATGAAATTTTGTATTCCAATAGCATATAATAGAGTAAATCAACTAAGAATAACTAAATAAAATAGAGTAACTCAACATACATTGTATTGGAAAACATGAAAATTAGATAGAGCACAATTTGTTTTGTATTCATTTGCAATATATTACAATTTATAGTAGTTCAAAATTTAGAGCAATCTTTGTAGGCCAATCCAAACGTCCTTTGATGGCAGAACAATTTGGTTCATAGTATAGTCACACTACTACAACTTTGTTAGAAATTCATATTTGGAAGTGTCACTTGACAACATTTTTGCTTCTAAAACTCCATTCAAAGTTCTCACTGGTTTGATGAAATCCATGAATGTATCAGGAGATATGTCTATAGAAAGAAAGTGTAAATTAGTATTTATTTTTTCTTGCAACCTTATTTTGTAATTTTCTCTTCCAATGAACTTATTTGTGTCAAATCCCTTAGGCAAACCAAGACTTTCCATATTCACTTTCCTTTGTTCCATCTTTGTGACCTTCTGCTTAGCTTTATCATCCAATTCCTGTGCTTCCTGTAGCTTCTCACATTTTCGACTGATACTTGATACCTTTACTAAGGTATCACTGTGGTTGCTAATTACCTTGTTTGATAGATAACTATCACTCTTACTATAGAGTTGTTGCATAATATCTCTTTCTTCCTTTTCTTTCTTGACAACATCCATGTTCTATTCAATGTTCTTATGGAGCTTCAAATAACATACTCTCATACTTTGAAGCATTTCAAACCACTCATACAAGCTATTAGACATCACCAATATTTGGCCCCAAATGTGTTCTTTTGTAATCTTCACTAAATTATTACTAGTATATGTTAAAGTTTGAATTGTATTATTGGCCTTCTTTAGTTCTTCTGCCATTTTTTCACAATTCTTTTTCTCTTCCACTACTTTGTGTTCCCAATGATTGGTTTTATCTGCCTGAGATTCCAATTGCTTTTGCAATTCCCAGTTGGAGGCACCATTACTCTCCATGGTTTTAAATAACTTTTCTAAATTGACTCTTTCTTCCTCTAGTTTTTTACTAATTTTTGCCAATTTTCCCCTTAGTGGCTTTAGCTCTGCCTACTCTTGTTCCTTCACTACAACCTTCACATGTTCCTGCTCTGTATCTGTTGATGTAGATGTTAATTTTTTAATCTTTTTCTGTAATTCTTTCAAACTTTTCTCTGAAGCTTTCCTCTTTTCTTTTTCATTGCCAATGTCTGCCTGTAACTTTTCTATACTTTTCTCGAGCTTCCTTTTCTCTCTTTCCATCTTTAGTAGTGCACTGTAGACCACTTGGTTTGTCAAATTTGACACATTGATTTTGTCCACATTTTAAACTTTGGAAAAATCCATTTGGAGAGTGCTAACTTGAAATTAAAACTGATCTATCTGACTCTCTGGTAGGTTTCCATCTTTTTTTGGTGGAATACCAACCATGAACTCCATGATGTCTCTGTTTGGGTCATATGTTGGGAAAACCCTATTGGATGCAGGTTGTTCCTCTATAGCTACAGTAAGGGCACCAGTCAGCAATGTCTTCTTTATTTCCTTATTCTTGGTTGTTGTTTCCTTATTATAGAAATCTTTGAAATGAAAATCTGGTGTTGTAGAAGGATTTGAATGTTTGAAAGGTGAACCAGAGGAAAAGCTTGCAATGTTTGTTGATCCAACTAATTCTCTTTGAGGATTTACACTTCTAGAGGGTTTTGCTGAACCTAAAATTGCAAGAAGTTCTTTAGGATTGAATGCCATTTTTGTCATTTTCTAGTAGTGGAAAGCTTTTGCTTCTTGACACTATCTTCTTCTATGGGATGTTGTGTAGATTCTAGTGGCCTCTTTAGAGAAGGAACTTGTTGTATAAGTTTCCCAAGCCCACTGGCACTAGTGCCACTACTAGACCCAGTAGTAGTAGATTAAAACCCAAGGCCTGCACCATAATCATGAGTAGTTTTTTATATCTCAATTGTAGTCTAGATGCCTTCTCTCGTGGGACCCAAACAACCACCTTTATAACCCATTTTTTTCCACAATGATTGCCCCTTTTCTATATACTTTTTTCTGGTCCTCGCTGGTTCCACTCTGACTCCTAGTCCCTGGAGTAAATGTAATTGGTGGATTATCATCCTCACTCTTGTACGCCATGTTAGGATGCTCCAAATTCCACAATTTTCTAAACTCCATATCCTCATCTATTTCATGCCAATCTTCATTGGTCTTTGGTTCACCAAGATCCTTTCTCATACTCCAAAAATCGTTCATTTTCTTTCTATTCCATTTTCTATCCTTACAAGCTTCTGCTATTATCTTTGGTATTTTTATGTTTGATGAATGAGAAACTTTTTCATAGAAATTGTAGGACATCCTAGACTATACAATTCCTTGGTTTATTGTTGTCATAATTTGTGATGACAACTGTTGAACTGAAATTTTTTCCTCATTGGAAACTTTCTCCATCTCTTTTGTAACGTCATCCCAGTTATCCTTGTTTTTCAACTTCTCTAGCAATGGTTTACTTTCATGTTGAAATAAGTTTGCAAAGTTCTTATTAGCAACAAGCATTATTTGAATGACATTGAGTGGACCATACTTCCAGTACCACTCAAAATCAAATTGAAAAATATCTAAAAAAAATTTGCCAATTTGAAGGCCTTCCTCTCAAATGTTAACCCTCCAATTGAGAAAGGTAAGGAAGGGAATATGATCTTCTTTGATTGGCCAGCGAAGTGTCTATCTGTGCTCTCTAGTTGTACTACATATTCTACTACAAACACCCTGTCTGTCACATGCATTGGAAGTTTGTGGGGTTGTAGATCTGATCTGTAAAACCTTAGCACAGTGTAATCTTCCATTAAGTACCAGTTAGCCAATTGAATTGTGCTTCCATGTTGGATGAAATCCCTACATGAAGCAGACAATCTAGGCATTGGAGTGCTTGTTATTTTTTTGTACAATGGTGCCAAAAAGAAGTCTACAAAATTATTGTAATACCTTCTATTATTATACATTCTTATCTGAGGTGTCCAGTTATATATTAGAGTACTTGTCACCCTCTGAATTTCAAGCTTGTTGGCATTTCTCATTAATATTGCAGCATGCTTGGCTAGCAGATGATAACACAAGTAGGTTTTGAACCTAAATGTCTTAGAATTGCCTCTTTTAGTCAATGCTAATTGTTCTTGCATCAATTGAACCACGTGTCCAACAAAATTATATCTTACTGGTTCATTGACATAGTGGGTATCCCAAATGAATTGAAGAATGCTAGCACCCACTTCCCTATTGTTTTTGAGTCCTAGTCAAAATGTTAGTGAGGATATAGTATCCTGAACCCATGGCACAAAAATGTTAAAATCATAAGGAGGCTTATGGTTCTCACCCAATGAAGCCTTTGCCTCTGCAACTATTAGACCCTTTATAAATGAATCTTTTGCATTTGGTAGGACTACCTCATATTGCTCTTCCAGTAATCCCAGGTCCATATGGACATTACAATTTTGTCAGTCAAACCCTAGGTCTAGCAAACTGAGAAATTCTTCTTGGGTTATTTATAAAATTTCTTCCAAATATTTTTTATTCACAATTTCTTTTCTTTCTTCATCATAATTTTTTGCACACATGAAGACAATTTATGGGCAAGGGAAAACTTTGGGTAACAACATGTGTCCCAAACCAACATCCCACAAAGCAACTTTATTGGTTTTTGCACCTATCACTAGGTTAAATTTTATAAAATCAAACCTCTTTGGCCCAGTTGCCTTACTGCACAATATATGTTTAATTTCTATAATCCTCCTTTCACCGTTGATAAGAGAATCATAAACATCGTGATACTCATCAGTGAAACCATGGATTTCTACTAGTTTTTTGTAGTCTATTAAAGTTTTCCCATCTGCTTGCCCTTGGCCTTGAGTTTTTGCTTTCCCCATTGTTCTTTGGAAGAATGGAAAAAAATAAATTCACTGATATTTACTAACAAAATCACAAATAATAACTAACTAATTAAGAAAACCCCAATTTAAGAAAACCCTAATTGTACATGCAAGAATTAAAATTTCAAAATCAAGTTAAACTAAATTTTTGACATTACAAAATTAGGACGCATCAGGCTAGATATCTTACCTAGAATTAAACTTTGAAATCAGGATAGATAGAAGTTAGAACGGCTAAGGCTCTCACAAATTAGAGTTTCAAAATCTTCGGCGACGGTTCAACAATTCTTTTTAGCTCTGCTGCTACGAGGTGATAGGTTTTTAAAAAGGAAATGTTAAAAGCCTTTTTTTAGATGTAATGGTATATAATTATACTATAATGGTAAAGTAATATTTCTAAAATATACTATGTGTAACATAATCTTTCTAAAACATACTACGCGTAACATAATCTTTTCGAGGAATTACATGTCAACGTGTCACGTTTCCAGAGCAAGCTTTTACAAAAGCTTTTTGAGACCCATAGTACTTCCAAAATACAACTTCAACCATTCATCTCTTGTAATTCAATGATTGTAATGATTTTAAAATATTAATAATTTAATACACACTAATGAATATCAATCATTAACTATATTCACTTAGAATAGCTTATCCATGAAATTTGAACCAGTCACCATTAAATGATGAAGTTTGGAAACATTTAATTATTACATGAAGCAAAAGTGCAATGCAAATTTTTTATATTATATAAGGAAAAATTTCATTACAATTCAAATATGCCCATAGACCATATCTATTAATGATTCTTATAATAATAATAATAAAAAAGTAGTAGCACTTTGAATTTCTTAAAACATTTTCATATTATATTTTTTAACATACATGATTACAATTTATATCATTGCAAAAACCCTGGTAAGCTACTACCAACATAGGGAGATACAGTAGAGGGACTACAGAGTAGAGACTATGTAGAATCACGGACTATCTGGCTAAGGCTCCCTTCCTTCTGTGTGGAAGTCTGAAGAGAGGATAATGTTGAGGAATTCTTCTAGCCATCGATAGTCCCCGATTCCTCCAGTAGGTGCCACTTCTGGAGGAAATCCCTCCTAATCTGTGCCCACTTCCAATGACGCGTCAGCTACTCAGCATCAAGGTTCAGTAGAAATGTTTTCCTGGGAACATTTACTCCTAGTTGTAGAATCTAGGAAAATCATTTTCCCAAGGAATTCCAAACCCAATTTCTAAAAATACAACAACATGTACATTGTTGCTGAGGTGCTCTTCTTTGAAAACTTTCCTCAGAAGCATGATAATATCCACCTTTTCCTCCCTAGGTCCAATAGAGATGCCAAGAACCAAGATGAAATGTTAGTGTTCACTCTATACCTATTTTCACTCTCTAGAAATTTACATCTAAGCACCATCCTTATATCCTCCTTGGTGAAGGCTCCCAACTTCATAGCAACAGATGCCAGGATTGGGTCAGTGACCAGGTGAAAAAAGGTCTTTTGATCCTCCAAGGCAGTGCATCTCAAATGAATTGGAGTGTCCTTTGAAAATCAAATGAAACCTAGCACTTGCAGACTATTTTCACAAATATGCTTTCACCATCATAAATTACGAGCGCAGATTGATCTATTTATAAGTCCTGATTGAAATTCTTTCCCCTAAAGATCTAATTAATTCATAAGATAAATGGTAACTCTCCAAAAATCTCCAAATCTTTCATATTTAATGCAACAATGGGTGAAATTCAAAACAAAACTTATGATAAGACATTTGCTCACTTGGGAATAATGAAGGCTGAAAGGATCATGCCACGCAGGTGGACATAACAATTCTTTATTATAAAAAAAACTTGAAACTTGTGCCCACTCTGCAGAAATAGTAAGCAAAGTACGTTAGTTGTGAAATGGTGACAGGAAATGAAGCTTTACCATTGATGTAAGATCATCAAACGGTTAGAAAACAATGTCTTAGATGAGATGACATTTTCATTCAAGCTTTAACTTTAAGGCATTATTCTATCGAGGTAATGAATAGTTATATGATGTCACACATATCTATCAGTTAAAATTGAAAGGTGCCATCTAAGAAACCATTAATTCACATTACTTTAATTGATGTCATGACTCATCTACTCATCACCATGAATTAATATTTCTATCTAATATTACCAAAGATTTCCAAATGAATTCTACTTTTCTGGTGTCAGAAAATGAGGTCATAGACTCATAGTGTCACACGTCTGTTTGATTACAACATATCAATAGCCAAAGGTAAATTTCGGGCCTATTGTTGGTCTTCATAATCTTTACGGAAAATTCTTGGCAGAATCATGACACGTGGTATGATTGATCATGGGCTTATTGATATGATCAATCATACCATGTGTCATGATTTCGCTAAGAGTTTTTCATAAATATTATGAAGAGAAACAATAGGCCCAAAATTCACCTTTGGCCATTGATATGTTGTAAATCCAAGGGACATGTGTCATGTGTGTAATAACCTCTCTGATAATTATACTTGGACTCTTTGATTTGGACATTACATTATGATGGTTAGAGCTATGTATTCACATTTATGTTTATGATGATGATGTGCTTATCAGATATTTAGACATACTCAGTTATAATTATTGTTTATTGTTTATGAAATTGGAAATCATTTATCTTGTATATGCTTATGAAGATTTAAAGAGCTAACCCAAGGATTTAGAAGCTAACAATTATATATATGTGATTCCTCATGTTTTATGTATATGCAATTGATGTGTTTCATGACTCAGGACGAAGTCGTAGTTACTCACGTAGTTGAGGTCAACACGATGTATCGATCATGGTGATCTGTTTGCAAATGCCTTATTGTATATATCTATGTGCATGTATCTCTTCTCGGTGATGCAGGCTTGCAGGTACCGGGCATCATCTCCACCTGGTTCCACAGGTCTGAGCGAGCCCTCAAAATCCTCGATCATTGTTGTTGTTACAGAGATATCACCAAGGTTCCATGAGAAGGAACTCAACCTCTAACCCTTTTGACCTTTAGGCAGGGAGTTCTTGCGTCAGTCCCTTATGTTGTTGATATATCATTGTGTATAACAGTTTGTTAGATTATGGTGATCTTGTTGCTTGTTCTTGTCCCTTTCATTTTAGGAGGCTAAGGTTTGGATATGGTAGCTTTAATTGTTCTTAATAATATGCTCGATTTTTGCTCGTAGATAATTTATTTCATGCGAGTATTGAATGTTGTGCTTGATTTCACTAATCTTGTTAGACCATCTTGTGTTAGTGATCACACACACACACACACACACACACACACACATATATAAATATATATATCTTGATTTTACTTTGTATGGAATATGATTTCTTATTTGATTGGATAATAATATTTTATAATGCCATAATAATAAGATTTTTATGATATTAATAATAACATTGTTTTAATAATATGATACTAATAATAGTATTATTTTTAATAATATTATAATAATATATATACACATAAGCATATGGGTGCACACATATGCCTATAGTTACATGTATATATTTAATAAATATTAGTGTGTGAAAGTAATTGTATTTTAAATTATAATAATAAATAAATTATTTACTTAAAGGATTAATTATTATATGGTAAAACTTTTACCATAGCTTTAGTAAATATGGTGATAAGTAATAATAGTAATAAATTATTTCCTTTTCCTTAAATAAAGAAAAATAACATTAGTTTATTAATATTTACGAGGCTCTCATATTAGATTTTATTATTAATAATATTAAATTAGCTATTCCCTTCCCGTGAATGGCTTTAATGAATAAATTAAATCCTAAACTATAAACTATCTTTTGGTTGGGATGGTTACAACGGTTGATTTTCTGTGCAACCAATCCTTCAACCTATTTACAAGAGAGATATTTGAAGGATAGGAAGGTTGGCTGAAAAGGAGACTCAGGAAATTGGATTATTGCTTTGAGAGGATATTGTATTTAGGGAGGGTTTTTGGCTAGATTATTCATAGGAGAATTGATCTTAATTTTAGGATATCATTATTGATTATTTTATAGTTGGAAAAGGTGGTGTCTACAATCGGAAGGCTTTGGTGGAGTGCTGGAAGAAGGCCAAGTTGATTGATTCCTCCTTCTTCAATGGTTGTCTTCTCCAGAATCCAGGTAGGAGCTATCCTGCAAGATGCTCCTCCTTATTTGATTTATGTGATTGTTTTGTTTTGTATTTGTGGTTGCTTCCTGTGTGCAGGCAATAGGAAGAATATATTATTATATTGTATTATGTTTATTTTTCCTGTGTGTTTATTTATTTCTGGAAGGTTAGAATTAAGATTATTGAAATAAAACCATAATAGCCTTAGTAATAATATACTAGAAATGTTTTAGTATAAAAATTACGGAACATGGCTCCGTTGGGTTTTTTGAATTTTAGGACTAAAAATTAATGCACAGGCATAAGTAAATTTAGAAATAATTAAAACATTAATAATACTCAAATAATAAATTAGATGTTATTTTAAGGTTTCTAATTATTTTATTTTCATGTTTAGCTTTGTATTATTTTATTTGCTAGATTTGTTTAATAGGTTATTTGTCAAATTAATAGGGGAGATTATTAGATTTTAAAGTTAATGATTTTAATATATGATAAATCTTTTGGTAAAAATCATTTAAACTTTTAGTAAAAATATATGAGAAATTATAGGAAAATAATAAGGAGTAAATATAGGAGAAAAATAAGGAGAGATTGTAGGAGGAAAATAAATAATTAAAAGAAAAGAATTTAAAAAAAAAAAAAAAAAACTAAATTAAAAGTGGAATATTAATGTGCATAGAAAATCTATCTTTATAACATAAGAAAGTATTAACCAAACATTAAATTTAGAAGGAAATAAAAAGGGCATTTTCTTTACAAAGAGAAGAATATGGAGTCCAATGCTATTAAGGTAGAAAATTTATTTATTAAAAATATATGTTATGTATAGAAATTAGTGTTATTATAAAATAAAATTCATTTTACCTATTAATTATTAAAATTTATAAATATAAATGATGCATTGTAAATATATGTATTTATGACTACACATAATCAATAGATAATGAAAATAAAATAAATTAGTTAATAAATCATTAAAGATATTGTTTAAAATTTCAAATTTAATTAAAATTAGAATTGGTCTATTTATTATTATTACTTTATTTCATTAAAGGTAATGTATAATTTAAATCATAATGTAATTTATGGGGTTAACTTTAGTTTATATTAAACTATTTTTATTTATTTGATTTCATTTCATCATAATTAGGTCGATCATTAGGAATAGAGGAGGTATTGGGCTTATGTCATGTTTTCATGCGATTGTACATGCAATTAGGGATTGTGACGTTTATAATGATTATTCCTAATTTAATGATGTTAATTATGATGATGACTTTAATGAACCAAATTATGATTATCCTAAGATTTGGTTGTATTTCATTCCTATGTTTGGTTGGAAGGCACTTTAGTAAATACTATAATTAAGCACGTTTCATGAATACTATATTAGTGTGAGTTAAACTCTATTTTTGAGTTATGGAATTAGTTATCAATTTTAAGTATAGGACTTTGTCTCTATTCCACCTAAGTGGGTGGCAGCCGAAGGGGAAACTGTCTGGGGAACAAGACCCTAGAAAGGGTTGCGTACCCGCTTTCTTGATTTTATAAATAGATAGTCTAGAATGGGGAGAGTCGAACTACGAAGTCTCTGAGCGTGAACGTAGGCAAGGCCATCAATGATGAGCCCCCGAGGCTTAGGTCTAGTCCCTTAGGGTTTGTCTTTAAGTTTATAATGCAATGATTTCACTCCTTAATAATGATTCTCATAGCTAAGTAATCAATAAAACATTTATTTGTAATATAATATATCTAATGTTTACATCTAGTTGTTTAGACATATGTGTAGTTACAGGTGTTGGACATGGTGGTCATCATGTAAAAGAAAGTTAGCAATATTCAGGTATGCAAGAATAATAATTTGTTAATTGAGCAAGACAAGTAGTATAATCTCTTTATTCTCTTGACCTTTAGTAACATTAAATAAATCAAATTAGATTATGTTCCGCTACTTTATTAAAAAAAAGAGAAAGTATTATATATTGTGTATGAATTAATGAGTATAATGTCCTTGAGCCAAGGGTTCCTTGGTGGGGCATTACATCTGGTATCAGAGCCCTAGGTTTCCACACTGGGACTCTTAGCTCACTTACTGCTTAGTACTTTGCATAGTTTTATTTTGGTTTTTCATTATAATACATGATCCTAAATATAGGAACTATGTTCTTGGTATTCATGCTATAGTGTACCCATGCTTCTATGGTTAGGTTGTCTGACATAAATTACTTCTATTTTTTTCATTCTAAATATAATGAATGAGCCTTTTGAATACTTTCATAGACAATGGATATCTTTCTAATAAATAAATGTTAATACATTCCACATGTTTCATATCACCCTTTTGTTGTACTCCTAGAAAGACTCAAATTAGTATTACAAGTTATTTTGTACCATAAGTGTTGTCAATAACCAAGTATATCTCCTCTAAAACTTGTCATCATGAGTGCTTGTTATAGCGATTATAGGTTGCTTGATTGAGTTGAAAAGGCTTAACACTATATTCTATTTTAAATATCATAATAGCTATGTGTGATTAATGAATTTAGTTAATGATGTTACTATGGTAGTTATCCTTATTATAGATGAAAATGATGAAGTTACTACATACATATTATAGGCTATTGTAAGGACTGAAATATTGTGTCTCTCTCTTTCTTATTCCCTATTTTAGAATAGAATTTTTTTTTTAAAAAAAAAAACCTTGTACAAAACATGAATTTAGGACCTTATTAATTATGTTGCAACATTGGAATTATTGGGTAATCCTTTTGGTCATGTGGTTGATTTACAAATAGTGGGGAACATCTGCTAAATTAACATGGTGAGTATTTCTCCTTAGATTTATATGCAAATGATAATGTGACATGATGCATGATTGATTTTGTTTTTTTATAACACCTGAATGTTTACATGAATCATATTAGGGTTATTTGATAATAATAAAAACCGCAAATTAAAAATAAATATCTCTTCTCTATTCATGATGAATGACCATCAAATGATGCTATCTATATAAAGTAAAAATATGATTTAATTTGTGATTTTGGAAATTCTTGGCTAAATGACCTAAGGTCCATTTGTGACTATAAGCCTATGTAGGGATTAACCACAGAGATGAAATTAGGAGTTTTTCACAATGAAAGGAATATGTATTCTTTTGGTACAATTATTGAAGGAATAGGTAGGGTTGATGTAATATTTTCTTGACTATCTTTCTAAAATCGTTTGTTCTTGACTTGATGAATAGGTAATATTTAGATGAAATATGAATGCTATGGTAAGTTCAGTAATGATGTGATTATCCTCCCCAAATTGCAATATTAGGCAATTGAGAATTCAATGTATTGCTTATTAGTATTGAAGTCATTATATTAGTGAAAACTAGTGTCTTGAAATGTCTACATGGTGTGTTGTGTCCTTATTGGAGGGATTTATCATGTGTAATGAAGGTACCTAGCTAATTCATTTGTTTGAAAAGATGATACTTGGTCCACTCTTAGTGTCCCTAATTAGGTGAAAAGTAAATGTCCATAATGGTTTATAATGATTAGTTGTGAATCTATTATGTGACTAATAAATGTACATAGTACAAGTTTATTGTTTCCTTTCCTTAATTAAAACAAATATGTGTTGATTCAATGACTCTTGAAGAAATATAGTGTATCATTTTTCCTTGTGCCTTATTTTATATAAGTTAAAGTCATCTTGAAAATAGATGTTATTATTATGGGAATGGCAGAGATTGATATGTGTACATTGGATATTGGCATATGCCCATGAGGAGGTGAAATGTGATTAAGTATGTCATTGATATTTTTTACTACGTAGACAAAGTGAGTTGTGAAAATAAAATAAAAATTAGAATATATGGATACTATGTGATGTTATTGTGTACTTCCTCGTAAATGTGATAAAACCAGTGCCAGTGCTTATGTTGGGTGTTGTGTATAACCAGTAATTATTTGAGTTCCATGGAGTGGTGCAATATAAGTATCATCCATGGAAGTTATGTTTGGATAAGGGTATGGGAGAACCATATCATTCATGTGTTGCCTTCTTGTTTGTCACCCTACTGAGTGCCAACCCATGAGTGTTGGTAATTTAGTATGTGGAGGGGTAGTAGTAGCACCATTTCCTTGGGTATTTATGTGGCGTACGTATAATGGTGGCGCGAAGTGACCTTAGCTTCCACTACTCGAGGGAAAAGAGTAAACTATGCTTCCCCTTATGATGAACCTAAACATTTGGTTCATAAGTGTTTATCCTAATTCCCATAGTTCTTGAGCACAATACCAGTACTTGATATGAGCCTCTAAGAGGAGATATATGATTTATGGATATGTACATTACTATGTGGTCCAGCATGTGGAGGGAGATTTTGTTAGCCCATGCTGTGATGGATACCATATTCGCACATGTTCCGACATGATGCAATGAATATGATGCCACACCCCACTATTGTTCCGACATAGTGTGAGGTGATGATGCCGTGTTGCTGATGGTAGCGAGCCGAGCTCGAGAACACGATGCCACGTACATGATTACGTGAAGGCGCAGTATATGTATGTATTTTGTTTCCTACTTGATGCAGAGTATATTGGTGATACTTTCATGCTTGTAGAGGGGCACCCATGGATGCTCGGTTTGTAGACGCGGTAGGCATATGGGTAGGCCCAAGCCATGTATACCTCTGGCTACGATGATGATCTATGAGAGACATCATTATGCGGGGTGTTTCCTGTGTGTGCCTACTCCACAAGGAACACTGCCATGCGACATACGATCAGAGTGTGCTTACTCCACTTGGTGTATGGTCATGCCGAGTGGGTTGGCATGCTTATTCTGCACCATTCGATGCAGGGGTGTTGCCGAGGTGAACCCCCTATGCCATGTGGGTAGTGTTGCCCGGGCCCAACCACATGAAGGGCTATTGTGATAGCTAGACGTTGTTCCCTCCTTCCTCGCGAGGTGACTAGATATAGTCACACAGTGATGTGATGTGCAATTTATGATGAATTTATTTTATCTTCAGTTGTGTAGACCAACAGTTTTCTTATCTTTTTCTATAATAGTTTAGCCAAGACTTATGAAATGTATCTTGGATTCTTCTTATCTTTTTTTTTGAGATTGATAATTATATTTAGTTTTATTATTATTATTGAGATTTGATGGCTAAACTATCTTCTTTTGTAATGTTGGTCTTGTGTTGTGTTGTGATTCCTCACTAAGGATGCATGAGGCAGACTTGGTGAGTGTATACGAGGAAGTAGACGCAGGGAACCCTTGAGGATGGGGGTATGTGAGGCTATTATTCAGCTAGTATCCACTACCTTCCTATGTGTGGTGTATGTTCCTTGGAGGCTAACCACCTTACACAAACAAGGGATATGACACGTGGACTTGTATGGAGGGTCTTCATGACAAAGGCCCGATATACCATCAAGCCACTATGTGAGGTATTGATTATGGATTTTGGATATAGATGAGACTGGTATTGTATCCCGGAGTGAGAGCTTGTCTAGAGAGACATATCCACTCCTGATCCTTGTGATGTGTAATCCCAGTGATGTGGATTGGTATGATTTTTTATGTGGCACATTTGGATATGCTCAATGTTTTATATCAGATTGAAATATATTGTTGTATGGATGCAAGTAAAAATTTGATTTGCATGTATTAAAAGAGAAGGAATTTGTAACACCTTGATATGTTTTAAGGAAAATTGAGTGGTTAAAGCTAGTTACCTTGGTTCTTACTTTCTAAGTAAAGGGAAAATTCTATTCATACTGATATTTGATCAAGTTCAAGTTATCCTTGTTGGTAATAGTTAAATTGATTGGGATATATATTTTATGCTTAACCATATTATGAGGATTATTTTCTATATAGTGTATAGATTCAAGGATTAGTTATGTATGTGATATCAGTTAAAATATGTTTAAGAGATAATGTTTGATGTATCTCCATTTCTAACTTGTTGACTTCCAGGAGTAAGTCTCATCTTAGGAGGGGAGGATGTAATAACCTCTCTGATAATTATACTTGGACTCTTTGATTTGGACATTACATTATGATGGTTAGAGCTATGTATTCACATTTATGTTTATGATGATGATGTGCTTATCAGATATTTAGACATACTCAGTTATAATTATTGTTTATTGTTTATGAAATTGGAAATCATTTATCTTGTAAATGCTTATGAAGATTTAAAGAGCTAACCCAAGGATTTAGAAGCTAACAATTATATATATGTGATTCCTCATGTTTTATGTATATGCAATTGATGTGTTTCATGACTCAGGACGAAGTCGTAGTTACTCACGTAGTTGAGGTCAACACGATGTATCGATCATGGTGATCTGTTTGCAAATGCCTTATTGTATATATCTATGTGCATGTATCTCTTCTCGGTGATGCAGGCTTGCAGGTACCGGGCATCATCTCCACCTGGTTCCACAGGTCTGAGCGAGCCCTCAAAATCCTCGATCATTGTTGTTGTTACAGAGATATCACCAAGGTTCCATGAGAAGGAACTCAACCTCTAACCCTTTTGACCTTTAGGCAGGGAGTTCTTGCGTCAGTCCCTTATGTTGTTGATATATCATTGTGTATAACAGTTTGTTAGATTATGGTGATCTTGTTGCTTGTTCTTGTCCCTTTCATTTTAGGAGGCTAAGGTTTGGATATGGTAGCTTTAATTGTTCTTAATAATATGCTCGATTTTTGCTCGTAGATAATTTATTTCATGCGAGTATTGAATGTTGTGCTTGATTTCACTAATCTTGTTAGACCATCTTGTGTTAGTGATCACACACACACACACACACACACACACACACACACACATATATATAAATATATATATCTTGATTTTACTTTGTATGGAATATGATTTCTTATTTGATTGGATAATAATATTTTATAATGCCATAATAATAAGATTTTTATGATATTAATAATAACATTGTTTTAATAATATGATACTAATAATAGTATTATTTTTAATAATATTATAATAATATATATACACATAAGCATATGGGTGCACACATATGCCTATAGTTACATGTATATATTTAATAAATATTAGTGTGTGAAAGTAATTGTATTTTAAATTATAATAATAAATAAATTATTTACTTAAAGGATTAATTATTATATGGTAAAACTTTTACCATAGCTTTAGTAAATATGGTGATAAGTAATAATAGTAATAAATTATTTCCTTTTCCTTAAATAAAGAAAAATAACATTAGTTTATTAATATTTACGAGGCTCTCATATTAGATTTTATTATTAATAATATTAAATTAGCTATTCCCTTCCCGTGAATGGCTTTAATGAATAAATTAAATCCTAAACTATAAACTATCTTTTGGTTGGGATGGTTACAACGGTTGATTTTCTGTGCAACCAATCCTTCAACCTATTTACAAGAGAGATATTTGAAGGATAGGAAGGTTGGCTGAAAAGGAGACTCAGGAAATTGGATTATTGCTTTGAGAGGATATTGTATTTAGGGAGGGTTTTTGGCTAGATTATTCATAGGAGAATTGATCTTAATTTTAGGATATCATTATTGATTATTTTATAGTTGGAAAAGGTGGTGTCTACAATCGGAAGGCTTTGGTGGAGTGCTGGAAGAAGGCCAAGTTGATTGATTCCTCCTTCTTCAATGGTTGTCTTCTCCGGAATCCAGGTAGGAGCTATCCTGCAAGATGCTCCTCCTTATTTGATTTATGTGATTGTTTTGTTTTGTATTTGTGGTTGCTTCCTGTGTGCAGGCAATAGGAAGAATATATTATTATATTGTATTATGTTTATTTTTCCTGTGTGTTTATTTATTTCTGGAAGGTTAGAATTAAGATTATTGAAATAAAACCATAATAGCCTTAGTAATAATATACTAGAAATGTTTTAGTATAAAAATTACGGAACATGGCTCCGTTGGGTTTTTTGAATTTTAGGACTAAAAATTAATGCACAGGCATAAGTAAATTTAGAAATAATTAAAACATTAATAATACTCAAATAATAAATTAGATGTTATTTTAAGGTTTCTAATTATTTTATTTTCATGTTTAGCTTTGTATTATTTTATTTGCTAGATTTGTTTAATAGGTTATTTGTCAAATTAATAGGGGAGATTATTAGATTTTAAAGTTAATGATTTTAATATATGATAAATCTTTTGGTAAAAATCATTTAAACTTTTAGTAAAAATATATGAGAAATTATAGGAAAATAATAAGGAGTAAATATAGGAGAAAAATAAGGAGAGATTGTAGGAGGAAAATAAATAATTAAAAGAAAAGAATTTAAAAAAAAAAAAAAAAAACTAAATTAAAAGTGGAATATTAATGTGCATAGAAAATCTATCTTTATAACATAAGAAAGTATTAACCAAACATTAAATTTAGAAGGAAATAAAAAGGGCATTTTCTTTACAAAGAGAAGAATATGGAGTCCAATGCTATTAAGGTAGAAAATTTATTTATTAAAAATATATGTTATGTATAGAAATTAGTGTTATTATAAAATAAAATTCATTTTACCTATTAATTATTAAAATTTATAAATATAAATGATGCATTGTAAATATATGTATTTATGACTACACATAATCAATAGATAATGAAAATAAAATAAATTAGTTAATAAATCATTAAAGATATTGTTTAAAATTTCAAATTTAATTAAAATTAGAATTGGTCTATTTATTATTATTACTTTATTTCATTAAAGGTAATGTATAATTTAAATCATAATGTAATTTATGGGGTTAACTTTAGTTTATATTAAACTATTTTTATTTATTTGATTTCATTTCATCATAATTAGGTCGATCATTAGGAATAGAGGAGGTATTGGGCTTATGTCATGTTTTCATGCGATTGTACATGCAATTAGGGATTGTGACGTTTATAATGATTATTCCTAATTTAATGATGTTAATTATGATGATGACTTTAATGAACCAAATTATGATTATCCTAAGATTTGGTTGTATTTCATTCCTATGTTTGGTTGGAAGGCACTTTAGTAAATACTATAATTAAGCACGTTTCATGAATACTATATTAGTGTGAGTTAAACTCTATTTTTGAGTTATGGAATTAGTTATCAATTTTAAGTATAGGACTTTGTCTCTATTCCACCTAAGTGGGTGGCAGCCGAAGGGGAAACTGTCTGGGGAACAAGACCCTAGAAAGGGTTGCGTACCCGCTTTCTTGATTTTATAAATAGATAGTCTAGAATGGGGAGAGTCGAACTACGAAGTCTCTGAGCGTGAACGTAGGCAAGGCCATCAATGATGAGCCCCCGAGGCTTAGGTCTAGTCCCTTAGGGTTTGTCTTTAAGTTTATAATGCAATGATTTCACTCCTTAATAATGATTCTCATAGCTAAGTAATCAATAAAACATTTATTTGTAATATAATATATCTAATGTTTACATCTAGTTGTTTAGACATATGTGTAGTTACAGGTGTTGGACATGGTGGTCATCATGTAAAAGAAAGTTAGCAATATTCAGGTATGCAAGAATAATAATTTGTTAATTGAGCAAGACAAGTAGTATAATCTCTTTATTCTCTTGACCTTTAGTAACATTAAATAAATCAAATTAGATTATGTTCCGCTACTTTATTAAAAAAAAGAGAAAGTATTATATATTGTGTATGAATTAATGAGTATAATGTCCTTGAGCCAAGGGTTCCTTGGTGGGGCATTACAATGTGAGTCTATGACATCATAGTGATGGGAGTGGGACCCAATGAAACTTCAACATCAAATCACAACCATTGGATTAAGAGAGATGAACGGTGGAAGGTGCATTTCAAAGGGAATGTGGTGAGATAACTCCTTTACTGAAAATTCTCTTCGGAATCATCACACGTGTCATTCTTCAAATTTCCAATTATTCAATCGCCATACCAACTATAAATTTTTGAAAACTATTCGCCATGAAAAAAAATTAATTCAAATATTTGGAAAATATTTTCACCATTTTTTTATAAAAATGGTATCTGTTAATAAAATATTCACCACCAAATATCCATATTTTGAAACATAATTCGCCATCAATATTAATAATTTTCCTATAAAAAAAATTATAGTTGCCATTTTTTTACAAAAATGGTATACACTATTTAAAAATTCACCACCAAATGTCCATATTTTGACACATAATTCGCCATCACTATTAAATTTTTTCCCTACAAAACAAATGTGATTCTCCACAATTTTATACTTTTCAAGAGGGGGGGCAATTCCTTAAAGTTATCTCTGACCACCAAGGTCATTATGCTCTTCCATTTCCATAGTGGTCTTAATATTTTTTATCACCCTCCACTTCCAAATCAATACCAGTAATAGACAAAGTGTCCTTATTGTCATCATCGGTTCTTTTTTGAGAATTCCCTTTCATATCTGAAAACCCTTGAACACTTCCACCCTCTGATTCAGTCTCCATGCCACTTTTCTTCATGCCACTATTTGTATCTATGTTAATTCTTGCCCATGTCATAATTTTGAAAATAATGGTCTACATACATCTAATGTAGTTCATGTTTAGATACTATTATATGTTTTTTTGTCATTTTGATGCTAATTTGGACTTGTGTGGATCTTTAGCTTTTATGGTTCATTTTCTATTTTTTACTTGAGATCAAAATCCCTTCTGTAGAAAAAAAATATTTTATAAGTTTAGGCCCCTATTAACTTATTTAACGTGTTGAAGAATGTTAGTAAATTTTTGTTAACTTCAAATTTTTACAACCATGAGAAACCTCATCATATTTGACATACTTTAGAGTCTCAAAATGTCTCATGATTTTTTCAAATTTTTTTCCCGTTACTTTAAATATTTTCTATTTTTTCTCATGTTTATCTTTTTCATGTTCATGTTGGTTACTTGAAGCCCAATAGTCACTTGTCTTTCTCTCCAAGAGTCTTTTGACCATTCACATTCTAGACAAGGAAATCGTGATTATATATTGCAATAGATTGTTCCTGTAATTATATTTTAAACTAAGATTAATAAAAAAATTCTATGCTTAGAAAGTGGATGTAGCCTTTATGGTGAGCCACGATAAATTTAGTGTCTTTTATATACTTATTTGCTCTCTATTTTTTTTTTTTTAATATTTATTTTATTCACACTTCCCTATTTACACTTGGTATCAAAGATGATTTGTAGATTTTTTTTGTAAATTGGTGAAATATTTTCAAAATAATGGAGGAAGCAAATAAATGGAAGATATAAAAATTTTTAGGGTAGATTTTTAGGCTATGGAATGTGCATATGGAATCATTGCTAATTTATTAGGGTCTCTAATTGACTCTAGAAAGAAAAGCAAATAAACAAAATTTGATGACATATGAAGAGAGATAAATTAAACAAGTTCTTACTACTTATTCCTTAGGTTCTAACCAATCCATTAACTGGGATAAGAGCTCTTTATTTTTTATCAATACTCCTGAGGATAGGCAGTATAGAATTGCTAGAATTATAGGGTGTAGAATTGATTCTTTTCCTGCTACCTACCTTGGCCTTCCTCTTGGTCTCAAACCTTTAGATTCCTTTTGGGCTGGTATTGTTGACAGATTTAACAAAAAATTGGCTAGTTGGAAAGGTCCATTACTTAGTCAAGCTAGTAAACTTCAGCTTTTAAAGACCTCTTTGCAAAGCCTCCCTATTTATGCTCTTAGTCTTTTTAAAATACCTGGTAAACATGCTGATATTATTAAAAAAATCCAAAGAAACTTCTTGTGGTCGGGAGTGGAAGATAAAAAGAGATTGTCTCTGGTGGTGTGAGACAAGGTTTGTACCCCTAAAAAGTGGGGAGGGGTTGGGCATCCACTCTCTAAGAGTTACCAATATGGCATTGTTGGTCAAACAAACTTGGAGAATTTTTGGAGAAAAAAGATAATGGAATGAAATTATCCATAAAATGTATCTCTTCTCTTTCTCCCACATCTCTGAATTTTGGAAAATGAATTTGAAAGTGCAAGGCTCTTTCATTTGGAACAATATTTAGAATGCTAAGGAGGTGGCTTTTAAAGGGGCTAAGTAGTATCTTGGCAATGGCAGAAGGATCAGGTTTTGGGAGGATTGTTGGCTCAAAGACTGTCCCCTTAGATCTGTCTCTTCTTTTCAACCTTTCATTAACTGGTGCAGTCAGAGATTTGGGTCTAGTGTTAGGGACTACTGGAGAAATGGATTGTGGATTGACCTCTCCTTAGTGGATGAAGCACTTAAGCCTTTGATGCTGGATCTGATGATCTGGAAGGTTAAGTCATCAAGAGAAGATGAGTTATTTTGGGGTATTCTTCCTTCTGGTATCTTCATTATGGCCTCTTGTTTTAAGCTCTTACTAAAGTAGCTGAATCCTCTCCCTTTTTATGCTCAAGTGTGGGATAAAAGTTTAATTCCAAAAATTATTATTTTTCTGGCTGGTTTTATAGAATAAAATTCTTACTATAGACAACCTCTAGAAACGTGGCATGATTTTGAGTAATAGATGTTTCCTGTGTAAAAAATTTGAGGAGTCGGTCTTCCATCTCACCATTGATTGCTACTTTGCTTGGGAATTTTGGTGTCTTTTATTATAATGTTGGCAGATTAACTACTTTTTTCCCAACAATATGGAGAATTTTTCTATGTAGTGGAGAAAAGCGGAGGTCCCCATGGATTGGCAGTTATGGAACCTCATTAGTCCCCATGTGATATGGAGGTTATGGAGAGAACACAATGACAGAGTCTTCAGGAATATTGAACTTCCACCCATGGTGATTATTGAGAAGATTAAGAGAAGAATCAAGGAAAACTATAGATCATCGACTGGCAAGATGCTGGACTTCAATGCTTGTATTTTTTAGTGCTGGGCCCACAAATAAAAACTCAATTCAAAGGGAGAATTCCATCTGGCTCTCTCCTCTGCCTAGATGGATTAAAATAAACTTCTATGGTGCTGTGAAGGGAAACTCGGGCCCGGTGGGTTGTGGTGGTCTCATTCACAATGACATGGCCAATTGCCTTGTTACTATGGCGATGCCCATTGGGGTGCAAAGAAACCACGTGTTGGAAGCCATGGCCCTTCTACAAACTCTAAAAATTGTTAAGAAGAATAGGGCTCAAAATGTTTGGATTGAGGGAGATTCAATGAATATATTAAGATGCATTAATGATATGACAAAACCATCATGGTCCATTAAGGTGATAATTGAGGAAGCCAGGGTAATTATTAGGTCCTTTAAGCAAGTCATTATCTCTCACATTTACCAAGAAGTGAATTGTACCGCTAATGAGCTGGCCAACTTTGCTATTAAATCCAAGGACATCATGATCTGGCACGGTTATAGCAATCTCACCGTTGATATGAAAGCCAAGCTGGCTTTTGATAGGTCTCAAAGAAAAAGGGTGGATTGGGTGTATCTCAAGAAGTTATGATGATTAGACACATTATAGTGAAATAGGGTAATATGATTAAGGAAAGTGGTGCCTTTCCCAAGATTACTAATTGTAGTCAGGAGTTAACTTTTGTTAATTTAAAATTATCTTGTTATATCAACATTTGGTTTCTCTCTGCTTATGTTACTTTCATTGTTAGCTTTGAGATCATGGGCAGAGGGCTTAATCACAGAGAACCAAAGGACTGTGTGAAATAAAAAAATACCAGAGGTCTGGAAAATTCTCACAAAGGGGGTCTTAGTACCTATATGGAATGGTTTCATGGGACTAAAGACAATGCTAAGAAAATATTTTCTAAATCTTGGAAAGATGGGGTGGTCACTATAGCTGGTATCACTATGAACATAACTGAGGAACTCATTGCTGAGGTGTCCAGGCTTAGCATCAAGGGCATCAAATTTTATAGAGATAATAAAATATAGAAAAAGGCCATTTGGCACTTCCCCAAAAGAAAGGATGAAAAGTAAAGTTTGGTGAAAGATTCTAGTGGGTGCTATGATGTTTTAGCATTCAAAGAAATCTGGGTGACAGATATGATGGTGATTATGGAATATGTTACCTAGACGGTAGGTTTAAACACACCCATTCCTACCATTTTGTGTTGCTTTGTCATTTCCATCATAAAATTAGGGTGTCTTTACCTTACTATATCCTTTAGTCCCTCTGCCTTAGTATTTCCCAACATAAGAAGAAGGAGAAGAAACCCATTCTTCACGAAGGGCTTATTCTTCTCATTGTTAAACATATTAAGAAGTCTGTCAGTGCTAGCCCTATCATCTCTTCACTAAAAACCTCTAGATTGGCTAAGAAATGTATTAGGGAGATGGTTGTTAAAGAGGTGAGTCCTTTAGGGAAAAATTTAAGAAAGGATAAGGATGCCGATATGGAAATAGATACCACTACTAATAGTGTAGATGGTTATGAATACATGACTGATTCGACCAAGGAAGATAGTGATTCTTCAACCTTGGTTTCGAATACGGCTTTTGGGGATAATCATAACATGGAAGAGGAGGGTACTAGTACTATGGAGGTGGGGAATACCTCTTGGATCAAGAGTAATAATGAGGATGAAAAGAATGAGGAGGATGTTGGCGGTCAATAGGTGCCCATCTTAGTTGAGTATGATAGTTCTGAAGAACATGATGTGCCCATCTCTCCTAAGCTAGAGGTGATCACGGAGGTTGGTTCGGATATTTAGAAGGATGCCATGGATGTGGAGAAGATTTCCCCTAATGTGGAGATGGCTTCACCTAGTGCAGAGAAAGTGAATGTTCCTGTCAATTCTTGGAACATTCCCTTTATTAAAACTATGGATATGCAGGAATAGAATGTTCAACTGCTCAAAGAAGATATGGATGACAAAATTGACCCACCCTTTTGGGTTCTCTAGACTGCAAAGGCTGCTTCCATGTATTCATTTCATTTATTGAAATGGGTATTTCAGGAAATAAAGAATTTGAATTTAAAATTTCATTCTATTTTTGCTAAGGTGGATTCCCTACAGGAAAGGCTAGAGTTTGGTTCAAACATTGTGGATGGCAACATGAACATTGACAGGGACAATAAAGTGCAAGAAATGCAAGTTAGAATGGAAACACTGGAGAATGCCATGAAGAAACACATGCAAGGTAATAATATGTTCATGGGTTCTACCATGGATTTCTTTTTGACCATCAAAGCGGAGCTGGACGTTGGCTCCCCTAGTAAGAAACCCAAGGAGGATAAGGAGGACTTGGAAGAGGAAGGCCTAGGTAAACATACCAGGTTTGTGAAAAGGAGAAAGATCCAAGAAAGAATCCAGGAGCTCTCTGACTTCAATCCTTCTATAAAGAAGATCTCTGAGGTGAAGAAGGAAGTAGATGAAACTTGCAAAGAGTTTGCTTAGTGCCCTGGGTCCCTGGTGTCGACCTTTTCTTTTTTGGTTCTCCCTGGTTGCTAGTTTTTTTTTGGTGTTTGGTTTTGGGGTTTTTTCTGTTGGTCTTGGTTATGGTGAACTGGTTCCCAGTCCTGTTTCTCTTTAGTATGCTTAAACGCTAAAACTTTTTTTTCTCTAATTTGTACGGGGTTTTGGGTTCCCTTTAAAACCTATTTTTTCCTGCAATCAAAACAAATTTAGCTGAGAAGACTTGAATGATTCATAGGTAAAAATTTCTAGTATGTATGAAATTTCTTCATCCACAAATGAATTTTTCATCATGAAGAGCTTATACAATTTAAAAATGAAGGAAGGTGGGACAATGTCAAATTATATCAATGCATTTAATATTTTGGTCAACCTATTGACTTTGGTGGGTGTAAATTTGGATGATGAAATTAAAGCTATTATGTTATTGTGTTCTTTACCAAATAACTGGGAATGAGTGGTAATGGAAATTGGCACTTTAGTGCCTACCATGAGAAAAATTAAAACTTGATGATGTTGTAGGTACTCTTCTTAGCAAAGATATAAAGAGAAAAAAATAAGGACCCTCATTTAGTGATTCCTTGAATATTATTGATAGGGGAAGGCCTCAATATAGAGGCAAAAATAATAATAGAAGGAGGTCCACATGTGTAAGAAGATCAAAGTCTAGAGGTAGAAATTGTGATTTTTGGTTTTATGGTAAAGAAGGCCATAATAAAAAATAATTACTTGTCTAAAAAAAAGGTACAAGAAAGATTAAGGGACAAAAAAGCTAATATAACATATGAAAAAATCAAGGCATCCTACCTTTATCAACAAATGATACTAGATCAAATTTTTGGGTGTTAGATTTTGGCACCTCTTTCTAGGTTAATCCATAGTGAGAGGCTTTCAAAAACTATAAAGAAGGTTAGCTTGGAAGGGTATATATTTGAAATAATAAAGCATGTGCCATAATTAGAAAAGGGGACATCATATTACAACGTTAAGATGTAAATAAGTAGCTATGAAAATATGTACAACATGTTCCCAAGATGAACAAGAATTTGATATCCATGGGACAACTTTATACTTAAGTCTATAACATTGATTTATTTTCTGATGCTTTCAAGGTGGCCAAGTGAACCATGGTCATTGTCAAAGGGTGAAAGTTATAAAGCCTATATATGTTAGAGAGAAATCATAAAGTGGGAGGTGCATTGTCAATTACAGAAAATGGTTAAACCTTTAGCATAAGAAGCTCGAACACATTATCAAGGAGCTTAAAGTTATGCATGATAGGGATGATCTTCTAGGCCTAAATTATATTGATTTGGTTTTTCTTAATATTGACTCTATAGAAAATAAAATCATATCAACTTCTTGAGGACCAATCGTGACAAAGCGACAACACCTTTGGAGCTGATACACTTGGATTCCTTTAGACCTATAGAGGTAACATTAAGGGGAAAACTATATTTTTACATTTCTCGATGAGTGTACTAGGAAAGTGTGGATTTATAAATTGAATAGGAAAATATGTATTTATAAATTCAATTTTTTTGAAGCAATTATTGAGAATTAAATTGGAAACAAGATTCAATTTTTAAAAACTAATAATGGTAGAGAGTTTAGTAATTTTTAATTTGATAATTTTTTGTGGATAATCACATTCAAAGAATGAAAATCATTCCTATTGTCCCTCAAGAAAATGATGTAGCTGAGAGGTTGAATCAAACCATTTTGGAACGATCTCAGTTTATGTTGTCTAATGTAGGTTTAGAAAATAAATTATGATTAGAGACATGTAATGCAAATATTTATTTTTTCAATCTAGAGCACCATCATCTTGATTAGATTTTAATATATAGAGGAGATATGGTTAGGAAAATACATCTCGTAAAGTCACCTATAGTTATATGGTTGTGAAATATTCACTCATGTACCCAAGGCACATGAAATTGGATTCCAAATATATATGTTACATCTTTGTGATGTATGGTAAGGACTAGCATGGGATCAAATTGTGGGGTCTAGTAAAAAAAATAAAGTAAATTATAGTAGAGATTTTTTCTATAATCATAAAACATTTCCAATCTTGCAAATATAAGCAATATGGTCAAAAGAGTATGTGCCACTTTTAGGATTTGAAAATATTAGCTCACAAGAGAAAAGTGGAGGTATTTCATAGAAACTTCTCATAAGGTAGAATTGGATGAACATGAGGTATATTTAATTCATTTTCACTACCTCTTGTTCAACATGTTTCCCAAACACCCCATTTTTTCCCATAGCCCATGACTTAGATAGACATGATTTAGATAAACTGTACAATGTCTTCATCATTCACTGGAAACATTGGTAACCATATAATAAATATGTTATTTATATCTCAAAACCAATAAATTTTCAATTTCCTTCTACTTAGATGAAATAAGGTATGTTTTTACCACAATTTGGAATTAGAAATAATACAATTTAGTCTCACCTATAAGATAGATAAAACACTCCAATAAATTGTCCATCATTGACTACAAGTAATGATGACACTTCTCTATTTGGTATACAAAGTGCTGACAATTGAAAGCTGAGTCAATAAAAGCTTCTTCCCTCACGATCACTTCAATTTTTGAAAAAAATATGTGTGTTTTGAATGACTTCGTAGTCCCTTGTTTCTTGACCTGAGGATTCTCTCATGTTCCTAAGCACCCAAATATTTCATCAATTACAAAATAAAATTTCATGGGCTACATTAGGTAGTCAACAATTGACTTTTCCATATCAAATGTATGGGCTATTATGGAAATGCACAAAAATGTAATATTTTGAGGACACCAATATCAATCCATATGAATTAAACAATGACAAGCTGATAGGTGACATTAATTCTTCCACTAGTGTATTAAGTGCATGTGGTATAGAGGAAAATAATATTAATGATACTATTAATAGTGGAAATAATAAGCCAAGTTGTAATGTCCCCACTAGGGAACCCATAAGGAATCAGGTCTTATTACCAAAAATTGCAACTAATAATTTTTTTTCCTAACATAACATCATTTCTACTTCACATTTACATTCCTTAAGGTTCCCTTAATGAATTCATTCACTAACATATTTACATTACTTATCTAAATTGAATTTCATATCCTTTCTTAACTTTCACATTTAGAACTTAAGAGATAGGGTAAGAAAATAACATTTCATTTACAATTATGTTTCTTACTTCATATACTAATTTCATTTCTCCTTCCTAAAAATTACATTTCAACCATAACATAATAAACATTTTTCTTTCATTGCAACAAAGATAAGATAGAAAGGATCATTCAACATTACATTGTATATTTCCAACTTTGTTCTTTCAAATAATAACCCTTGAAATCAAGCCTAAAAATATCCCTCTGAATTACATTGCTTTTCTTTTCAATTACACCTTTATGATAATAGATCTCATAATAAAAAGTACATGAATGGCCCGAAGGCATTACAACATATCTTTTCATCTTTCCTTTCAAAAAAATACAAAAATACAAATATCTACATCAATACATAAATTTGAATGCATCCAAGTCATGAACCACGAACAGGACCTCGAAAGATTTTTGCCACCCAACCATGTGGAACTGATGAGGTTCCACCCCCTGTGCTAGGAGATAGAACCAAGATACTCACAAGGCCCTAAGCAATCTAAGGCTCAAAAGATAAAGAAATCCTAGACTCAAAAAGAACATAAATTATCACCATACTATAACATAGAGGTCAAGGTTCTAGGATACCACCCAAGTGAGTGTCATCACATAACCTATATATTGGGATCCTTCCTAGAAACCATGTAACCCCGGTCCCCCCTTTATGAATAGGGATCCATCCTGGTAGTTATCCCTAGTCTCGGTACTCTAATCAGGTCTGTGTGGTCATTATTATGTTCTCTTTCATTATCTTTTCAATCCCCCCTTCCCAGGTTAATTTTTAAGGTTATCACTTTTTACAAACCCACCCATAGGATCATCTGGCAACCACTTTAGGGTTCCAACACCTATGGTGAGCCACTCACTTAAGTTTCCTTTTGCCTTACCCCATCATAAACCACAAATACAAAATGACACTTCCAAGTCTTGATTCATGGGTTTAAGAGACTCCCTTGTGCACCCAGGCCCTCAAAATGAGTCCTAGCCATATCCATATACATAACATGAAACTATTGGAAGAAGGCCTAACACAAGACATCACAAAAGAAATCATAAAAATTTCCACATGCCCAAGTAAAACTTTCCCAAGGCTCATTTATAGGTCAAAGGCACCCTCCCATGCACACAAGCCACCGAGACAAGTCCTAGCCTCATAAACTAAACTCAAGTGTAAGACAAGTGAAACACATCATAAATAAACCATACAACCTTAACAAAGAAAGTAAAAATTATTCATAAATGATACAAACTTCTGCATACACAAAAAGAAACAACACCCATCTATGGAAATCTCATGATCCTGAAATTTGGCTAAGTCTGAATTTTTAAGAAATCTCAAAATTAGAAGTTGCATCTTAACTCCTATGAAACTGGAACCTATCTCAATCATCTTAGAAGGTACCTAAACCCTTTATACAAGTATAGCTTAAAGTATAAATTATGTAAACTTATACTTAAATGTTATAATTGTGTTATAATTGTATAAAGCCTGAATCTTGTTTTCATCGGTTTGCACTAGTCTTGTCGGTTGACACTACCTTGGTCAGTTCATACTAGATTGGTCGGTTAATGTTGCACTTGGCAGTTAGCTCTAGACTGGTCAGTTAACACAGGACTCATTGGTTATTACTGCATTAGACGGTTAACATTGAACTGGTCGGTTAACACTGTAGTGGTCAGTTAATACTAAACTGGTTGGTTAACACTGTAGTGGTCAGTTAACACTAAACCAACCTAGCTCGGTGAACACTAAAATGACCTAGCTCAGCTAATACTAGACTAACCGGGCTTGATTATAACTAAATCGATAGAAACTGTGGAATACGACTATCAACTATGACTTGCGGGTAAAATTGGGCGTTATGGGAACTATGGTTGCCTAATCTAAGAACGACCCATTTGAGATCTCCTAGTTTTTCTTTAGAAACAACTCATCAATCCATCCTATCAAACTAATAAATAAGTTCTAGATTTGGACAAAGAAAACTGGTGCTAAAATAGATATGAAACTGTAGGTTTGAAACAGAAGTTCTAAAGTCTCAAAGAACTCATGGATATTCTGGATAAGAAAGGAGATATAAGGGAAATGCTAAGGGCCCTACAACCTCCTCCAAATTTAGAAATAATCATATACATACAATCATGGAAAAATATTTAAACATAATCCTAAACTCCAAATCACTAATATAGGCACAACATATATAGATATGCAAATCATAATCATTCTATAATTTATAAAGACAATACAACACATAGAGCACACATTCATACACAAAGAGGAAGAATGGAGAATTCTTCCCAGTTTTAGACCCTACCTTGGGTCCTGTGGAGAAATCCTCTTCCCTTGACTGGAGAATCTCTATGAAACTTCAATCCTTGAGTAGATATCCCTCTGAAAATCTTCCTCTGGAAATCAATTCCAAGAAATCCTCTCACAGATGATTTCACCAACCAGAGACTCTCAAACTCCCACAAACTATCACCAAAATTTTCCAGAGAAAACAATTACAGACAACTCAAAAGAAAACAAATCTTCCAAAAATTAACATCCTCTCGCTCACAAAAATCTTCAAATATTTATCTTCCAACTATGTGATTGGAGGAGTTTCTTTATGGGAAACAACTTCTCCAACTTCCATAGTTGGTTGGAGGAACAACCAAATAATCTCCTGTAAAGACTTAATCAAGGTTTTAATAAATTTAATTGAAATACCTTTTAAATGAAAGCATAACAAGAATAACAAACAAGATACCTTTCAAGAAAAACACATAGCACAATAGGAAAGCAAGTGGCCTAACTTCTAGGAGGTCTCGAGTTCAACTCCCTCCTAGATAGCCAATATTACGACAAAGGACATTTTCCTTTTTATTATTATCATTTTTACTTTTTATTTAATACGTTTATTAAATATGCTTTATTTAACTCACTTTATTTACTTATTATAAACACAATTAATGAAAACATACAATTATTATTATTATTTATATAAGCATGGATATATGTGTGTGCACCTACATATACACATACCTATATAAAATACAAATAATTATAACATATTTATAATTATTATACAAAATAGATTAATTCTAACTCATAACATAGACTTAGACCAACATCAAATCAAGTCCATAACATAAAGTACATTCTACTTCCCAAACTAGGATAACTTCCTAAACGGAATTCTAAGTCCATGGGTAACCTTGAGAGTATCTTGGTTAAATCTTGACACATCAGCAGTTTGAGGATTTTCAAGGCATGCTCAGACCTATGTAGCCAGGTGGAGATGATGCCTGGTACCTGCATCCTGCATCACCAACTGATATGTATATACAATTATATCAATATAAACAGATAGTGGCATACAAGGAGGGAGAATGTGACATCGTGTGGACCTCCTGTAGGAGTAACTATGACTGCCCCTCCTCATCCTACACTCACATCAACCAGTGAACATCAAACCATAATAGGGTCAGTAGGGTTAGATCATAATATAAACATCATCATAACACAAATCAAAGTAAAACATTTTACTGATAGTTCATTTCTAGCTACTCATCATTAAAATTATAACTCATTTAATATTTCCAATAAACTACAGTAACCAATTATATATGCTCAAATGTCTCATAAAATGTTAACTAAATAATAGCCATAGTCCATCATAGAATCCAAAGTGTCAAAGCAAAAGTCCTATCAGTCTAACATAAGAAGATGCTAGGGTGGGCATTACACAAGTTGTGAAATTAGTGATGTCCATAATAATATTGGCATTGTTGAGGGCCCAAATTTGCAGTCAAAACATAGTTATAAACTAGTCATGTTCTTAAGTTGTGGAGGTCCACCTTGAAAAGGAAATATTCAAAAAAATTTAACGATTATGAATAGTTATTTTTTTGATCAACCAACACCTGAATTATTTATATTTGATCAAGTAGAGCTAGTGGCTTATAGAGATGATTGCAAATATATCAATCATTAAAAATGGATGACAACTATGCAATAGGAAATGGACTTGCTAAGGAAAAATCACACTTGGGATCTACTATTGTTTTCATATAACAAGCATTAGAAAAATCATCGAGTATATAAATTGAGAGAGGAAGAAGGTGGAAAGAAATGCTATTGTACAAGACTAGTTATGAAGGGTTATAATTAACAATAAGGGATTGATTTTGATGAAATCTTTTTACCAGCTATGAAGATGACCATAATTCAAATAGTTTTAGTTTTAGAAAGTGTTTGGGATCTTGAGCTTGAATAGGTTTTGTTAAGAATGCATTTCTACATGGTAGTATTTAAAAAAAATATATATAGATAAACCTACGGGGTTCGCAAATCAAGGGTATGAACTTCTCTATTGTAGGTTGAAACTAAGTTTATATGGGATTAAGAAAGCCTCAAGATAGTGGCATCTTTATTTTGTTTATTTCATGACTGAGCATGAATTTATACATTGTGAATCTGATCTATGTTTTTATTAAAAGAAGCTTCCCAATGATAATTTTGTTTATCATTTTCCTTTTATTGATGGCATGCTAGTGACCAAACATAGTATGTGGGTGGTTCATGAGTTGAAGTTACAAAATTTTAATGTACCAATATAATTTGGAAATAAATATGCAATGATAATAAAACTCATTTTTTACCTTTCAGAAAAATATACACATATGTTTGCATTCTACATGCTCATTCACACTCCAGACACCACACCCCATAAAAATACACCATGTACACTACTTGTTGCACATTGCACACCACATACTGCACTCTACAATCTACATTTTTTATTCCTTACTCCACACACTATGCTCTACACTCTGCACAACATAGGCCATATACTACACGACTATAATCTGCACTCCAAACTCTCTATTTCATACACTATACACCACAGACTATATGACTACACTTTGCACTCTACATTTTGTACATTGCACATTATGCACCATATGATTGCACTTTGCACACTACACATCACCCAATCACACATCACCTATTGCATACACTCCACCATCAACACCCTTTGGCACTCACCCATCAACACACTTCCACCATACCAGCTAGCACACTTCAATCATACTAGTCAAGACACTTCCACTATACCAGTAACACATTGCCACCGTACTATCCAAAACACTACCACTATACTATTCATCACACTACCACATGACCAATTAGCACACTTCCACTATACCAATAGCACACTTCCACTATACAAATACCACACTTCTACCATATGGGTACCACATTATCATTGCACTAATAGCACACTACCACTGTACCATTAGCACATGACATTTCCACCATACCACTCAACATACTACCACCATACAAGTATCACACTACAACCATATTAGCATGAATATTAATGAATTTTGTAGCATAGTATATTGGATGTTGATTAGAGATGATTAAGTTCTTATATGATACATTCATGACTGGGCTTATCATTGATGTCAACATATATGCTTTCTGGATAGAGTTAATAGAGTTATAGGGAAAGATTTGTTTGGTAAGGTTTTATACTAATGAATTAAGTTTTTCAAAGATTTATTAGAATTCAAGAACATTTTATGATGATGTGGTTTCAAGCATAGAAAACATTATGAAGATATGTTTGAATTATGTGAAGTTTACTTAAGACTAGTCATAGTGAGAGTTTCAAGAAACTCATTACAATTATTCAAGATTTATTGTTTCAAAAAGATTGAAGCTAGCTCAATAAGGCTCATACATTTTGAAGACATGCTAAGGATGCTTGAATAAACACAAAATAATCTACTTTACATTCTGCAAAGACTTGTGGACAATGTGAAGCGTGTTACTTCTTTGAAAGGTAACTACAAATTAATAATTTTATGGAAGTGTTTAAATGTATTGAAATGTGTATTGTAAATTCTTATTGATGTCCTATATTATTAATTTTAAATTGAGAAAGCCTTTACCCAACTCAATAATCATTAGGAATTGGTATAAAGGAAAGGAATTTCATTTGGATTAAACTATATCATGCTCTCATGAGATATTGTGTGAGATTTGAATGCAAAATATTGATGATCAGAAAAGAAGATGATATTGTTGGCATGTTGAGTACCTCAAAGGTGTTGGAGATTTGCCAATAGGCTAGTACTAACTATATGTTTGTCATTGATGAAAACATATGGAAAGTAGCATGGGTGGAAGTCTTATGCAATAAGCTTTCAGTATATATTGCATAGACATGATATCAACATGATATTATGGGCACAGAGGTTAGCTGTTAGTACAGACAGTTATATAACAACTTGTGTCAACAGTATTCCTGACAGAGTAACAGGTAGTATTCTATGTATAGTTGTCCAATCAATTATCATGGACCCTTGCATGCTTAGATATATGTTGAAGACATATTAGTGATGTTTCATTTATGGACACATAGTCTATTGATGAGTAGAAGTGAAGTTATGCAGTCGCTATTCACCAGTAGTAGTTTCCTATGTTTATTTAGGAGAGCCGATAGAGATTTTATTGGTTCTTGAGTTGCCCCTATCTTTAGGGTATGTGCCCTTAGATTTAAGGTTACAAAAGAGTTAGTGATGTTCGGTTAAGAGCACATGAGTTAATTCAGCTTGAGGAGAAAGATATAGTTGTTTTGGTAGAGCCAACAGTGTGTAGTGTGCGTCTCCATCTATCTTATTAGACAGGTCCCAGAATGTATTGCGTGTACAATAGAGCTGATAGAATGTTTATATAAGTTTGTTATGGTTTCTCTAGTAAGATTTCAAGGTGGTTCTAACACACTGACTTGATTATATCATTTAGAGGAAAGATATTTATAGGTAGTCATTTGTGATTGATGAAGTGTGGCTCATGGTTGATTAAGTAGAGTAGAGCAAAGTGTGTGAAGTGTTGAACCATCAGAGGAAGGTCTATGTGACCAAGTGAAGTATTTGTGCTATACATTGGAATTGATCTAGATAGTAGGTCAAAGCACAGTTCACCAAGATCTAGATATAGTGTATATCTATTATTCAGAAGGTTGTAGCCTTCACCCCTTTGAGCAGTCAGCTGTCGGACACTGCATCCTCTCCCTTAACAGGGACAATTGTAAAAGAATCCTAATAGGTTCCAACCCTTGACCAGGTCTACTATACTTAATATATTGTAAAGCTACTCCTAACAAGGTAAAGGATCTTCTAACAAGGATCATTATACACTAGTATAGAATATTAGTGGGTGTCAATTCCCACTGGGGTTTTTAGCTTTTTGGGTTTCCCCATAACCAAAATATTGGTGTTGTGTTCATGTGTTATTTCAATGTGTTTATGCTTTATGTTTAAGTACACTTAATTGGATAAAGAATTGAATCTTGTAGATAACTGATTCACCCCCTCCCCCCCCCCCCCCCCCCGCCCCCTCTCAGTTATCTCTTGGGACTATTCCTAACAATTGGTATCAGAGCCAAGTGCCTCAGAGAGAAATTTTAATAGCTTGAGGTTGATCAAATGGCATACTTCAGGTCCTAAGTTTGATTGAGAGAATTATCTTGATTGGAAGAACAAGATGGTGACTCATTTGCAGTGCATTACTTTCAAAGTTTTTAATGTAACTATCAAAGCAGCCAAGATTCCTATGCTAGAAGATCTTGGAAAGGATGATGCTAATAGTCCACAAAAAAAGAATTGTTTCATTAGAATTCTATAGCTAAAGAATCCCTTATCAACTCCCTATCTGATAGTGAATTTTCAAAGATAAACAAAGTAGACACTGCCCACAAAATATGGAAGTACCTAGAAGACATATTTGAAGGAGATAAACAAGAAAAGGATGCATGCAGAAAAACATGGAAGAAAAGATTCAATGCATTAGAGATGTTGCCTGAAGAAAATATCAGAGCTTATAATCAAAGGATCAATGAAGCAATTGCTGGAATCAGGAACAATGGTGGAGAGATCTCAGAGGAATATATTATGGACAAATTTATGACTACTCTCACTCCAGAATATGAAAGCAAGATCAACATCCTTAATGAGACCATGTATCTTACATCTAATTTCAAGAGAGAGACCTTGATCAACAAAATCTCAGCTTTTGAGATTTCAAGATTGAAGACAAAACCTAAAAGTGAGACAACCTTCAACGCAACAGTTCATGCAGTAAGAAATCTGCAAACACTTTTGGTAATTTTGATGATGATGATGAAGAGAAAATTATAGATGATTTTATTGCTATGATTGCCAAAAGAGAAAAGAAAGGAAAAGGAAATTATGAAGGTCAATTACCATTTAAGTGCTTTTCATGTAATAAGATTGGTCACTTTGCATCTAAGTGTCCTACTAGAGCTAGAAAGTTCAAAAAGGATTACAAGCCTAAGTACTCTAAGGAATGTTACTTTTCTAGAGATAGAGTTTCAGATGAAGAATCAAGTGAAGAAGAAATTGGATTCATTTATATTGTATAAAAAATGAATAATAAGACAAATCATAAATATGAGAAAGAGAAACAAGAACTAGCATTGATTTCCCAAGAAAATATAAGGACATACTGGATTATAGATAGTGGTTGTTCACATCACATGACTGGTGATAAAGGTAGATTTGTTCATCTAGACAAATACAATGGTGGTATGGTTAGATTTGGAGACAACACTCCTAAACCAATAGTTGGTAGAGGAGCCATCACTTTGGATGCAAAGAATAGTACTGATGATGTTCTCTATGTTGATGGTTTGAAACATAACTTTCTCAGTGTTGGACAGTTACTTGAGAAAGGATATCAGTTGGAGTTCAAAGATGACAAATGCATCATCAAAAACAAGGATGGTGTTATGATTGCATCAGGCTCAAAGACAAGAGGTAATTTTTTCCAAATCAATTTAGAAGCAATTTTCTTTGTTGCTAAAGTTAATGACAGTTGGTTGTGGCATAAAAGACTATGTCATATCAATTTTGATAACATAGTAAAAATAAGCAATGTAAAGGCAGTAAGAGATCTACCTAGCATAGAAAAGCTAGTTGATAATATATGTAGGGAATGTCTGATGGGAAAGCATGTGAGGAATTCATTCAGGAGCAAGCACAACTCAGCAGAGAACAAGTTGGATCTGATTCATACAGACCTATGTGGTCCAACTCAAACAAGATCATACTATGGTCAAAGGTATTTCATTTTTTTTGTTGATGATTATACTAGGATGATGTGGGTTGCATTCTTAAAAGATAAGTCAAAAGCATTTGAGAAGTTCAAAATATTCAAAGCTAAGGTTGAGAATGAATCTGGACTAAAGATAAAATGTTTGAGATCGGATAGAGGAGGAGAATTCACCTCTGACAGATTCTATGAGTACTGTGAAGAACATGGCATAAAGAGATAGTTAAGTGCACCTAGAACCCCTTAGGAGAATGGAATTATAGAGAGGAGGAATAGGATCATTCTTGATATAGTGCACACCATCATGATAGAAGGAAAAGTTTCACACACCTATTGGAGAGATGCAGTCAATACAATAGTCTACACCATCAATAGAATTCAATTAAGGTCTGGCACTGACAAAACACCATATGAGCTATGGTTTAGTAATTTTCCCATAGTAAAATACTTCAGAATCTTTGGAAGCAAGTGCTACATCAAGAGGGATGAAGCAGTAGGCAAGTTTGATGCAAGAAGTGATGAATGTATTTTCCTTGGTTACTCTACTAAAAGTAAAGCTTATAGATGTTTCAATTTAAGATTCAAAAAGATCATTGAAAGTGCTCATATTAAGATTGATGAAAAGTTCATGGTTCAAGAAAGATATCATGATTACTCACCCATGATTGAAGAAGAACCCAGACCCTCTTCTAGTGAGACAGTTATTGAAGAAATGTTTGACAGTATTGATGTGTAATTCAATGACCCTGAGACAAGTGAAGAAGAAACTCCTAAGGTTGATAAGTCAGCATCAACTAAAGTTACAAAGTTTACATCTATAAACCATTCCAAGAAAGACATCATTGGAGATCAATGTGGAAAAGTCTTAACAAGGTCACAAGCAAAGAACTCAGCCAACAGTGATGTGGTATGTTTACTATCTCAGATTGAACCTTTAAGTATTGAAGATGCTTATAATGATTTAGATTGGCATGATGCTATGAAAGAAGAACTTGATCAGATTATTAAGAATGATACTTGGGAACTGGTCCCAAGACCTAGTGATAAGAATTTGATTGGAACAAAGTGGATATTTAGAAACAAGATGAATGAAGATGGTATAGTAGTAAGAAACAAAGAAAGGTTAGTATGTAAAGGATATGCACAAAGAGAAGGCATTGATTATTCAGACACATTTGCACTTGTGAGAAGATTAGAAGCTATTAAGTTGTTTCTAGCTTATGCTACAGTCAAAAACTTCAAAGTTTATCAGATGGATGTCAAGTCAGTATTCTTAAATGGAGATCTAAAGGAAGAAGTATACATTGAGAAGCTAGAAGGATTCACCTTATCAGATAGACCTGATATAGTATGCAGATTGAAGAAGGCCCTCTATGGACTTAAGCAAGCCCCTAGAGCATGGTATGAGAGACTAGATGGATATCTAACAAATATTGGATTCAAGAAAGGAGTAGCAGATTGTAATTTATTCATTAGAGATACATCTAAAGGTCTACTACTTGTAGCTATATTTGTTGATGACATTATCTTTGGAGGTAATGACAAACTTAGTGTTGAATTTGCTAAGGAGATGCAAAATGAATTTGAGATGAGTATGATTGGTCCTATCAAATAATTTTTTGGATTGAATGTGCAGTAGATAGAGAAAGGTATTTTCATTAATCAGTCCAAGTATGTGAAAGAAATATTAAAGAAATTCAAGATGGATGATTGCAAGCTAGTAGGGACTCCTATGATTACTAGATGCAAGCTTACAAAAGAAGATGACTCACCAATAGTTGACATAACATTGTACAATTCTATGATTGGAAAACTTATCTATCTTACTCACACTGGACCTAATATTTCCAATACAATTGGCATAGTTGGAAGATTTGCAGCAGAGCCTAAACAAAGTCACCTCATGATAGTACAAAGGATATTCAGATACCTACAAGGCACTATAGACTATGGTCTATGGTATCCTAATTCAAAAAATGTTGAGCTTCATGTATACACAGATGCAGATTGGGTAGGATGTGTTGATAACATAAAGAGTACATTAGGTGGAGCAGTGTTTCTTGGTGATAGAATTGTCACTTAGACAAGCAAGAAACAAAATTGTATTTCTCAGTCAACAACACAAGCGGAGTATGTTGCAGCAGCCTTAAATTTTTCTACAATTATTTGGATCAAGCAGATGATAAAGGATTTTGGAATTTGGATTGATTATCCTATTGTTAGTCATTGTGATAACACTAGCACTATCAATATGTCAAAGAACCCTGTGATGCATGCAAAGACAAAGCACGTTGAGATCAAGTATCACTTCCTAAGAGAGAAAGTGGTAGAGAAAGAAGTCAAGATGGACTATCTAAGTACTAAAGATTAGTTGACAAAAACATTCACAAAGCCCTTGCGAAAGGATACTTTTGAGTATCTCAGGGAGAAGTTGGGAGTAATTCCCTTCCCTGATTCTACTTAGAAGGAAGAAGGAAAGGCAGTAGTCCTCAAGGACTGATGGAAGGTTGACTACTCTACCTTAGGAGTAGTACCAGTGCTTAAAATGAATGGTGCCCTTTTCCATTAATTTCAAAGGGGGAGTAATATGCAGAGTCATGAAAAATAGGAGTAATATACTTAGGGGGAGCAATATTCAGTTGTGACAAAAATTCAATGGAGAATGTTGGTAAATAGTGCAGTAGATGGAGGATTCATCTTTGGGGGAGTTTTAAAGAGGAAATGGAGAATGTTATAAAAGAAATGTTCTTTTGGATTGGTGGTGGTTTTTCATTCTACATGTTTCAATCAATGCCAAAGGGGGAGATTGTTGGAGATTTGCCAGTAGACTAGTACTGATTGTATGTTTGTCATTGATGACAACATATGGAAAGTAGCATGCATGGAAGTCTTATATAGTAAAATTTTAGTATATGTTGCATATACTTGATATCAACATGATATCATGGACACAGAGGTTAACTATTAGTACAAACAGTTATATAGTATCTTGTGTCAGCAATGTTCCTGATAGAGTAACATGCAGTGTTCTATGTATGGTTGTCCGTACAATTATCATGGACCCTTGTGCACTTGGATATATGTTGAAGACATGTTAGTGATGTTTCATTTATGGATGCATAGTTTGTTGATTAGTAGAAGTGAATTTATGTAGTCACTATTCACCAGTAGCAGTTTCCTATGTTTATTCAGGAGAGCCAACAGAGATTTTATTGGTTCTTGAGTTGCACCTATCTTTAGGGTATGTACCCTTGGATTTAAGCTTAGAGAAGAGTTATTGATGTTTATTTAAGAGCACATGAGTTAATTCAGCTTGGGGAGAAAGATATAGTTGTTTTGGTAGAGTCAACAATGTGTAGCATCCATCTACATTTATCTTATTGGGTAGGTCCTAGAATGTGTTGCATGCATAGTAGAGCTGACATAATGTTTATATAAGTTTTTTATGGTATCTCTAATATGATTTCAAGGTGGTTCTAATAGACCAACTTGATTATATCATTTAGAGGAAAGATATTTATAGGCAATCATTTGTGATTACTGAAGTGTGGTTCATGGTTAATTAAGTAGAGCAGAGCAGAGTGTGCAAAGTGTTGAACGATCAGAGGAAGGTCTATGTTACCAAGTAAAGTATTTGTGCTATACATTGGAACTGATCTAGACAACATTTCAAAGTGCAGTTCACCAAGATCCAGATATAGTGTGTATCTATTATTCATAAGGTTGTAGCCTTCACCCCTTTGAGTAGTGAGCTCTTACACATTGTGTCCTCTCCCCTAATAGGAATAATTGTAAAAGACTCCTAATAGGTTCCGACCCTTGACTAGGTCTACTATACTTAATATATTGTAAAGCTACTCGTAACAAGGTAAAGGATCTTCTAACAAGGATCATTATACACTAGTACAAAATATTAGTGTGTGTCAATTCCCATCAAGGTTTTTACCTATTTGGGTTTTCCTGTAACCAAAATATTGGTGTTGTGTTCATGTGTTATTTCATTGTGTTTATGCTTTATGTTTAATTATACTTAATTGGATAAAGAATTGAATCTTGTAGATAACTGATTCACCCCCCCTTCTTAGTTATCTCTTGGGACTATTCCTAACAAAAGGAATAGTACAGGAAAAGATATTTATTGCTTTAGTCATTTCACCCTTGGATGTGTTATCCCAAAGATTTTTTAGTGAAGATAGTCTTGAAGGAATTTGGATAGTGGGTTAAGTTGTCTTTGTTGTGTTTCTCAACAACTCCTCACAGGATTGAGATCTTTTAACATGGATCCCATGTCTCCTAACAAGGACTCATATGTACTAATTGCATTGTAAAAGAATTCTAACAAGGTATATTATTTCACATGGATATTTTATATTAGTATATCATCTTATGGGCATCATTCCAATTGGGGTTTTCCCTCTAATCAAGGGTTTTCCTAGTTAAAAAATCTAGTGTTATTGTGTATGTTTATCATCTTGTGGTTATTGTTGTTATTTATTAAAAGATTAAGATTCGATAGAGTTTAATTTAAGTTAATTAAGATCACAACTTATTCACCCCCCCTCTTAGTTGTGATGGTGGAATTTACTTTCTAACAATTGGTATTAGAGCATCATGTCCTTAAAATAAAATTTTAAAAGCTTAAGGAGATTCATGGCTACTACATTTTTCAAGAAATAAAGTTTGAAGTTTGATGGAGTTAATTTTAACAATTGGAAGGAAAGAATGAAGAAACATTTTCTATGCATGGGAATTGACTACAGATTGGCTATCAAGATGAATATGAATATTGTAGAAGAAGAAAAAATTGATTCATGTATAGATGAAGAAACTAACCAATACATGTACAATATGCTTGCTAGAGAGGCTATTTTATCAGCTCTTTCAGACATAGAATATACTAAGGTAAAAGTTCTAAGACTTTCTATTGATATTTGGACTAAATAGGAAAATAATTTTGAAGGAGATGAAAATTTGAAGAAAGATAAATTGCATAATTATATTAGTGTGTATGAAAGTGCTAAGATGAAGGAAGATGAAAATATAAGAGGTTACTTTAGTAGGATTATTGAGATTATTTCTTGCAGGAATTAAGAGTTGTGGTGGAAGGAAATTAGATAATGAAGTCATATGGAAGATAGTGAAATCTCTACCACTGAAATATGAATGCAAAGTATAGATTATTGAAGAAATAATTGCACCCAATTTTACCAAAGAATTTCTACTTGGAAAGTTAAAGGAACATGAGAAATGACTGAAATAGGAGGATCACTAGAAACAAATTCTAGCCTACAAAAGGACAAAACTATGTTGACAAGAAGTGCCAGTACTAGTGGAGATTATGCTAGAGATTGGACAACTAAGCAAGAAGAAGAAATGGAGTTTGATGCTGTAATGACATTGATTACAAGGAGAGAACCTAAAGGTAAGAAAGGTTTTTCTTGTTGGACATGCAAATAATTTGGTCATTTTTAATCTAAATGTCCTAAGAGAGAAAATAAGATTAGATATAGAAAACCTTATTAATCTAAGACAAAACATTTCTATTATGTTGATGAAGAAGGAGAAGTTGCATTTAAAGATGTAAATGTTTTAGAAATTGATGATGAAAATGAAGATGAAATAGGTTTTGTTGCTATTAAAGATGAAAATTTTAATGAAGAAGAGGTAAGAGAATAAAATTATTTAGTTTTGCATGTAGAATAGAAAAAGTCTTATTGGATTATTGATAGTGTATGTGTTAGAGTAATAAGTTGTTTTCTTATTAATTGAATCATATTGATTTAATTATTTACTTATTATCTCTTTCAACTTAAGATAAACTTTAAGCATATAATATTTAATTGCTTTATTAATTATTATTGTGTAACCGAGGGCTTTCCACCCTTTTAGGGTTTTAGATCTCCTTTATAAGGATTGATCTCCTTTGTATTCTTAACATATTTTAATTATTGACTTGAAATTTTTTATTTTCACATCAAGTATTTCTCCTCTCTCATTGATCCATGCATTCTAGCCTCTATAGCTTCTTGCTTCTCTCTCTTTTTGTGTCAGGTGTTTGCATCCGGGTTTTCTTTGGAGCTATGAGTTGTTTACTCATCAACTCTAATATGGTATCAGAGCTTTAGATCTATTTTTGATGTAGTCAAGGTTGGTGAATCCAATTAAGGACTGACCAACCTTGCAGCCAAACCAATGCACAATGGAAATACACAATAATAATAACAAATCTTCTATAGAAAAGAAGTCTTTATTCATAAAATCACTAATTACATGCAATGTGTTGGGATGTAAGGCCTTCCCAGTTATGGCCAATTACAAAGGCAGTATCAATCTACAAGATCTCGTAGGATCCAAATCTTTTCCACAACATCAGTACTCAGCTAGCCCAGGTTTGCAACACATAGCACACTGGTAGGCACCCATGAAAGATCTAAACTTGTACTCAAACTTCCAATAAATCTCTTGTTCCTAAGCTCTCAGGCTACTAACTCTTCCAACTTCTTCCTTCTCCTTAAATAACTACCCAAACATCCTATAAATATTGATTCCCAGTCACAAGTCGGCTGATGAAACAATTAACCCTTATAAACAAATATTAAATGCCAAAACATCAATCAAATTTCAAATAGCCTTAAAAATAAATTTATTCTCCAAGATGGCCCCAAACGATCATCAGATCTATATAGAAGAATGCAACACACTAGATCTAGGTTCGCACACATCTAATGGTCAATCCATAACTCGAGGAGTGTGACCCAAATCAGTGGAACCAGTCAGCCAAGCCAATCCATCCATATAATCTAGGTTGGTAAGAAATAACATTGAGAAATAGAGAAATAACCAAGTGTCAGAAACCGACCACGCCAAGCATGACTAAGCAACACAATTATCAACAAGCATAGGAATACTGACACCTTTAGTTACCAAGCATTCTTCAAAGACTGAGCTGTTGGCAATTTGGATGAAGTGAGTACATAGATGTTGTCATTATGGAAACATATGATCCACATGAAGATCACATAAGTTAGAGAGCAAGTATGGTAGAGCGCATCACAAATTTGTCTAAGTGTGAGACAGTGTTTTCACAGAGTACCAGGACACAATTTTTGTTTGTGATGTTGACTGGAGTAAGTTTAGTGCTTGTGCACTTGAACATAGACTCTATGATGGCTAATGATGACCCATCTCATAGTGAAAGTCATTACAACATGTATAGAATTAGTTATGATAGTTTTACCAAAGACAGTGTGAAGCCGATAGGTTAGAATATGAAGGCAGAATTGGTAAAGAGTTAAGGGATTATTTTGTTTATCAAAATAATGACTTAACAATATAAAGGGACAAAATCCTAGATTTTAACCCTTAGATAATGATATATGGAAGTCAACCATGTAAATTTATTAGCCTTAATAACTTGTATATATATGTAATTGTAATTGTAAAGAAAAGAGAGGAATGAATGTAATTGTAAAGTGAATGTAATAGTGATGATGCAAAGATAAGAGCAGCAAAGGAATATTGATATAAGAAGAATAAGGTTATGTACCTTGACCTATTTTTGTATACATTTTAGATTACTTGTTTGGGCAGTGGGCTCATCTAGTCATCAGATTTTGTATTGACAACTCCTAACAGGGTTGAGGCTTCTAACAAGGCCTATAGTCCCTTAATCAGGACTGATACACTATATGATTGTAATAGACTCCTAATAGGATCAATATCCTTAATAGGATACTTTTGATTAGTGGATCTTTTTAGGTACCATCCCCACTAGGGTTTTCCCTTGGCCAGGGTTTCCTCGAGAACAAATAATGTGTTATGAGTTCTTTGATGTTATTGCTATGCATGTTATTTAGTTTCTTATGTTATGCATGTGTGAAGATAATCTGTTATATCCATATTTAGGCAAAAGATAAAGTTTGTGGAATAGTCATTCACCCCCCCCTCTCAGTATTCCCTATTTCTAACAATTGGTATCAGAGCTTAATTACTCAGAGAATAATCATTCAAGGAAAGCCTAGCAGCTTGAGTAAGATCTCTATGGATATGGATCAACTACAAAAAAATCTTGAAGAAGCTCTTGAATAGATTGATATGCTTACTAATGAAAGAAACACTCTGAAAAGGAAATATGATGATGTAAAGAACCTTATTGAGAAATTGAAAAATAAGATAGAAGATCTGAAATATGAAAAGGAATCCAAAATTCTTATTGAAGATTGTGATGACAATTTAGAAAAAGAAAATGTGATCCTTAAGCATGAACTGAAGATAGAAAAATTGAAACTAAGTTTGAAAGATGGAAATGACAAAAATGAAGCAAATCTAAAATTTGAGAATGAAAGATTGAAGATTGAAAATGAAAAATTAAGATCTAAACTTGACAAAGTAACATCTGAATTTGAGAAATTAAATTTGTAGCATACAGAACTTGACAAATACAATAAGATTGTGAAAGGTGAATTGACTCAATCCAAACAACAACTTGAAAGGCTATATTCAAATAGTGAGAAGATCGATGAACAAGTATCTTATGGAAAACCATCCTATGATAAGACTGGACTTGGATTTAATATATTCAGAACAAATCATGAAAGCAAGGAACCAAATCTGAAAGAATCTGAAAGCATAGATGAGAAGAAGTCAGATGAGATCAACAAATCTAAAGACACACCTAAAGGAGAAGAACCACCTAAAGAAGAAGAATCACCCAAAGGTATGCAAAGAGAATTCAAAGGTAGATGTTCTGGTTGTAACACTATCATTTACATGAAGAGAGATTGCATAGGTAAACAATTTAAACCTCTTAATGGTTATTGTTATAATTGTCATGGTTTTGGACATAGAGCTATGGAATGTAGAAAACCTAAAGTTATTGAGAATAATTATGGTAGTAGAATGTTTAGGAATACTAACAATGGAGATAAGAGACCTACTGAAGATATGAACAAAAGAAATGAAGTAGTATGTTATAGATGCAACAAGGTTGGACACATTGCTAGAAACTACAAGTCACAGATCAATCAACAAGGGCTAAGATATGGGAACAATGGAATTGTTTGTCAGATATGTAACAAGATTGGACATACAACAAAGTTTTGTAGAATGAACAATGGAACTTATCATCCTAACCCTAACCCTAGAAATCATGCAAGAAGAAATGAAAGTATGGGAAATAGTCAGAAAGGTTGCTACAGTAATGAAGATGAAGTAAAGTTTGTTAAAGGCATAGATCAAGGAGACATATTCAACATTGAAGGTAATAAAAAAGGTGAAGTATCAAGTGGTAAGAGTGAATCCTTACCTAACCTATCTTTAAGCACTTAAATTGTGTAAATTGCAGTAGATTAGGAACTTAAAATTAGTGTAGAAGTAGATTTATGTTGAATTAAGTCTTGCGCAGTTAATGGAAGGTAGTTTATGATGTACTAATGCTATGGTTAAGAGCACGATAATCATAAGAAGTTTTATGTTTTGCAAGATAGCAAGAATTTTTAAGTATTACAGGTTGAAAGAAATAACTTTTTAGAAAGAAGCAGCAAAAGAATTGAATGCGATGTTAGACCTAAGTGAGATTCAAGTGATAAAAGGTTATGATCAAAGTTATTTGACTATCAAAGTGAATTAAAGTGTTTGGAAGAGTAGAAAGTAGTGATTGGAATATTTTTACAGTGATTTGGTGAAAGATTGAAGCGCCGAATTTGCGGAAGCCCTAAATCATGAATTTAAGGTATTTGTTGTGATATATCTTTGAATCTGTATAAGAAGCAATCATGGATGTATCCTTAATTCACAATGTCAGAGATAAGAATAGACCTAGACTCAAGAAAGAACCAGTAGAACCCTTGGAAGATGATCCTAGGTTAGCACTATCATCGGTACCAGATGGAGTTTTGCGTTTGGAAAATGTAAGAAGTTATCTTGGATGTAAGATAGAAACCCTAAGTGACAATGACTTTACCAGTGAGTATCAGAAGATTTACAATCATGATATGAACATTTGAAAGACAATGAGATTGTTAGGTATTCATTGAAATATGAGTTTGACAATGAAGAATGCACTAAGATCATTTTGAGCAGAAGTCATAATGGGAAATTTTGGCTAGAGGATAGAGTAATAGACATTACTGCTAATTTGATTCATGATGTAATTGGATTATCTCTATCTAGTGCTATTCTCTTAAATGAGAAGAATATGAGGAAAATAGTTATTGATAACACAAGCTAATCCTATAATGGTAGAGGAATTGTAATCAGTAAAATCAAACAAGATGATGTAAGATATTTGTGCAAAATCCTAACCACCAAGTTTTGTGCAAATTCTAGAGACGATGATGTGGTAGCTGGTATGGTACATATAGCATATTTGATGTGTGTTGACAAGGTACCAGTAGATATGTGTGAAATCCTAAGAATTTAATTGTTTGAAAATTTGGAGAAGATTAAGAAAACCAAGTATGCACAATTTAGATTTTCTTCTTTGATCACTTATATGTTTTTCCACCTATTAAGAAGACTTCCTTACATAGTTGCAAATGATTGGAATGATGGACAAAACACTATCTAAAGAATCAATAAAATGTATTTGAGGCATGTTATTGATAAAGTGAATGAAACTACTAGGTTGGTATTGAAGACATTTCAGAACATGGTATCCAACAGATCAAGGATTCCATAATCTCTTGTGGAGAAATATAAGGATAACATATGTTTTATGGTTGACACTAACTTTACCTATATTGAAGTAGTGGAACCTAGAATTGAGTTCATAGACCCTCTTGGATATGAGATATCTAAGGCAGAGATAGAAGGATATGTTGGCAGGTTACTTAAGAGTAAGTTGGACACTTAGTGCAATAGATTTGGAACATTTGAAGAGAACTTCAAATTTCCAAAAGCTATAATGGAAGAAAAGTAGTCTAAGAAGAGAGTGGACAACACTATAAAGAAAATATTAAAGAATTCTGGCATGACAGAGCATGAGTTTGATATTGCAAAGAAGACAACAATAGCAATCAAAGGTATTGGGCATAAAGAAATCTTGTCTGTACCTCCCTTGTCATCAAGTGCATTTGAGCATGAACCTACACAAGTAAAGGTGAAAGTTGAGGAACCTGAGGAAGAACAAGAAACAAGGAAATCCACTAGATCCTCTTCTTCCACACCCAGCAAGAGAGTGAAGGAAAGTGCTACAGGACCTGGTAAGAGGAAATTTTTTTTGGTGCCACCAGTCCCTAGGAAAATTGTAGTAATTAAAGATTATGACACTACTATGAAGAAGAAAGCATGGAAACCTAGAATTGAGAGAGTAAATGAAGAAATCATAAAAGATGGAGACTTTACTAAGATGAATAAGTACTATGACCTTTATGACTATTCTGAGAGATTGAATCTTGAAAATTCTATTGTTAAGCGCATGATTCAAGTTGACAAGAAGTTTGATACTATTCAGGGCAAGATTCTTGACGACCTATTCAAGAAGCTTGTTAATAGGAAAATGAGAGCACAAGAAGAAGATAAAAATATGAGAGAAAATATGGTGAGGAAACTATGTGTTGTGAAAGATGATGAGCATCTTAAATAGATTTTGAAGCCCCTTGGCACTCTTTTGAGGACTAAAAGGAGAACCATTCAGATCATGGAAGGATAGTATGAGCAAGTGAGAATAGAAATAGAACAAGCAATAATCAAAGTTATGGCAGAAATTGTTGGAGAGACTTTAGTTGTAGCAGAGCAAGAGAAAGAAGCAGAACAATAGGATATTCCTTCTCCACTAGCTATAAATATTGAAGAAGAATCTATGAATGTTGAAGGTACAAAGATTACTTTGGACACTGAAGAAAATGTATTTAAGAACTTAGAAAATATTGTTGACAATTTAGCTCTTGAGGAATCGGATAGAACTGAACAAGTAGAACAAACCCAATCTATGACTAAAGAACCTAAAGAAACTAAGGTCAAAGTACCCCTTCCTACAAAAGAAGACATAAGTCTTACTCTTGAGACTAGAAAGATGAAAGAAATTGGATCTTTATTTGAAGATTTAGGAAAGGAAGTTGATGATGATGATCAATTAGAATTAATCACTTCCCTAAATAAAATTATTGGTAAAAACAAGAAGGTAAAGAATCTTGAAGGTTGCCTGAAGGACTTAACTGAAAAGTTACAAGGAGTCATAACCACATAGATTGTAGATGCAGACCCTCTTGAGAAAGAAAAGAAATTGATGAGAACCTTTGATGGTGAGTTCACAAATCTATCTAAGATTGAAAAGGTAAAGGCACAAGAAGACTATGAGGCTGGAATGCTTTTGAATATCAGTCAAAATATTAGAAATGATGTCAATAGTCTTGATATCTATATCAAGGATTTGAGGAGACATTTGGGAATAGGAAATTCTTTGTACATATAGTGTACAACACCAAAGATTTTGACAGTAGAAGAAGACAAGAAGAGCAAGCTGAAGGAAGTAGAGATTTAGAATGAATCAAACCTTCTTTCTAATCCTAATGTGAAATTTAGTCATCTTGAGAAGAAAGTTCGGAAGCTGTATGATGAAATAAGAATTTTGCAAGATGAGAGGAATAGAAAAATAAGGAGACTCACTCTTCTGAGAGAACATACTTCCATGAAGATAAGTGTTATTGAAGAGTAGTTGGAAGAATGTCTTACAACTAGGATATCATTTCAGAAATTTAACTTTGAGAACCTCCAAGCATGTCAAATTACAGCCTATGGACTGAGCACACTACTCAATGTGGTAGATTCCATTAAGAAGTCATGGGAAAAGGAGTTAGAAACTATAAAAGATGATTTTGTAGATTGTGTTGCAAGCCTAATCACTTTGCAATAAGACATTTAAGGTATAATCTTTTGTGTTACAATTTTGTTAGCCTCCCTTAATTATTTTGTCATTGTTGTCAAAAGGGGAGATATATATAGAAAATTAAGAGTTATACAGAGAAAAAGATTGATAATATAATGTATACTCTTAGGGGGGGTATTGTAGTATATAATAAGTATTTTTGAGGAGATATAAAGATAGTATATATCTTATACTATTGGCCAATTTTGAGGCAATTTTGAGATTTTGACTTGTACACTTACCCAATTTCTCATATGTTGCCACCAATGACAAAGGGGGACATTTTTGGCAATTTGGCTGAAGTGAGTACATAGATGTTATCATTAAGGAAACATATGATCCACATGAAGATCACATAAGTCCGAGAGCAAGTATGGTAGAGCGCATCACAAATTTTGTTAGAAAGTAAAGATCCCCAAGATAACTGAGAGGGGGGGGGTGAATCAGTTATCTAATAATTTAACCATTCAAATACTTTAAACAATATAATTAATGTACTAATCAACCATAGAAAGATAACCATACACAATTACACAATAACACAAGATATGTTGACTAGGGAACCTCTTGAAAAGAGTAAACCCCAGTGGGAATGATGCCCACAAAATGATGCACTAATATGAAAGTTCCTTGTTAGAGGATGGACCCTGTTAGGAGTCTTATGAAATACATTTAGTACATATAAATCCCTGTTAGGAGATTTTGAATCCCTGTTAAAAGATTCCAACTTGGTTAAGAGTTTATGGAAGACAGAAGGACCCACTGCCCAAATAGCTTCAAGGCAAGATCTCTGAACCCACTGTCCAAAAGCTCTTCGAATTATTCAACAAAATAATATGAAATATATCACCTCCTTCACACTATGCCAAAACTGCACTCTCTGCTACACAAGATCACAATTCCAGATCTCTGTACTCACAAGTCTTCCTTCATCACTGAATTAGCTCTTTTCTTCACTTCATGCATATATTTGCATCTCAACCTTCACAAATACATCTTGCAACAAGGAAAAAATTCCTTCTTATATACCAAACTCAAATAATTACAAATGATTCGGTCCTCAATTACAAAATAATAATTTCTACACGCTACACACAAAATTCACATAAAACTGTCAGCTTCCAAATACTGTAACTTTCTCCAAACATATCTTCAAAGTTTTCACTATGAACCATGTCATCATTAATGAGTCTCCAAAATCCCTTTAACTATGCAAAATTAGATTCCATCCCAACTAAGAGATATCCTCCAATTTGCGAAAATTGCTTCACAGAAACACTGTCTAAACACCGCTTTCACCAAAATGCCCATAACTCTCATGAATGAATGAATTTATTTTTGCGCTATTAACCATAGGTTAATAACACACAAAAGAACATACCATCAACTATGAAAAATCCAATCTATAATAAAACATGTGCACAAAACAAAATTGTACCTACTTTCCTACTGATATCCAGAATATCACTGTGTTGACATCAATGACAATCCAAGTCATGAATGCAACAACAACTACTATAGAATGACTACCAAAGTACTTTTCATTCATTCCTAACAATCTCCCCCTTTGGCATTGATGGCAACATAGATGAAAAACATCCAATGTTCCAAAAATCCAATATTGCAACATCATTGCAAAATATCAAATTAAATCTTGCTTTATTTTCCTATTCAGCTCTCTCATACAATCCACAATGTTTTTCATGTATATCTCTCCCCCATTGACATCAATGACAAAAATTCCATCACTAAGTCAACAACAACTTAATGTCAAAAGACACTTTTTAGAAAAATACAATAACAAGAGTCCTCATGACTCAGCTCATAAACTCCCCCATAGAGGAAGTTCCAACATCCAATCCAGAAGAAAAATAGGGCTCATATACCACTGGATGGATGCAATCATCTGCATCAATTCTCAAAAATAGGTTGGGGCATAACCCCAAGCATACCTCTCAGATACACAAATGTATCCTTATGTAAAGGTTTTGTAAATATATCTGCTATCTGTTCCTTTGTGCTTATGTACTCCAATCTTACTTCTTTTTCTACAACTTTCTCTCTTACAACATGATACTTGATCTCAATATGTTTAGTCTTAGAATGTAAAATAGGATTTTTTGACATACTCATTGTACTGGTGTTATCACAATGTATAACAATAGGCTCATCAAACTTTATCCCAATATCCTTCAACATCTGCTTCATCCAAATAATCTAATTACAATTGTTTTCTGCTGCAACATATTTTGCTTTTGTTGTACTTTGTGAAGTACAATTTTGCTTCTTACTTAACCAAGAGACCAATTTTCCTCCAAGAAAAATGGCTCCACCACTAGTGATTTTCTTGTCATCAACGTTGCCTCCCCAATCTGCATCAGTATAGGCACATAAAATAAAATCATCAAAATTCTCATACCATAACCCATAATCCATTGTTCCTTTCAGATATCTCAGTATCCTTTTTACTGCTGCATAATTTGATTCTCTAGGTTCTGCTTGAAATCTTGCTACAATCCCAATTGAATGTGCTATATCAGGTCTTGTATGTGTCAAGTACTACAATCCTCCAATCATAGATCTGTATTTCAACTGCTAGTGTCTCATCTTTGCTAGATAACTTATGTCTAGTTACCATAGGTGCTCCAATAGGTTTAGAATCTTCCATTCCAAATCTTTTCAATAAGCTATTCAAATACTTAGTCTGACTTACAAATATACCTTCCTTGCTTTGTGTTATCTATAATCCCAAAAAATATTTCATTTCTCCAATCATGCTCATCTCAAATTCAGTCTTCATTTCATCTGCAAATTTGTCACTAGCTTCATCTTCTCCTCCAAAGATAATATCATCAACAAATATAACTATAACCAACAAACCATTCTCAATTTATTTTGTGTATAAGTTACTATCTTTTGTTCCTTTTATAAATCCCAATTTCAATAAATACTTATCCAATCTTGCATACTAGGTTCTAGGTGCTTGTTTTAATCCATATAAAGCTTTCTTTAACTTACATACCATATCTCCTTCTTGTGTCAAAGGAAAACCTTCAGGCTGTTCAATGTAGACTTCTTCCAATTCACCATTCAAAAATGCTGACTTCACATCCATCTGATACACTTTGAATTTCTTGTAAGCTGCATATGCTAGAAACATTCTCACTGCTTCAAGTCTAGCCACAGGTGCAAAAGTTTCTTCATAGTCAATTCCTTCTTGTTGTGAATATCCTTTACATACCAATCTTGCTTTGTTTCTTATCACTTCTCGTTGTTCATTCATCTTGTTTCTAAATACCCACTTTGTTCCAATCACATTCTTGTCTTTAGGTCTAGGAACCAATTCCCATGTCTTGTTTTTTTCAATCTGCTCCAATTCTTCTTTCATAGCATTAATCCAATGTTCATCTTCACAAGCTTCATTAGTAGTCTTAGGTTCAATTTGAGAAATCAAACATAAATGTACCTTATTTCGAGTCAAAACTCCTCTGTCTAAACTTCCAATAACTTTCTCAATAGGGTGATGTCTTGAAATATACCTGTTAGGTGTCATAGTTACTGATCTTGTTCCAACTATAGATTCTTCTCTACTTTCTTCTCTATTTTCTTCTCTATTTTCTTCTTTGTTTTCTTCAGTATGACTTTCATTCAGCAAATCACTGTTAGTTTCAAAAAATAATTCTACATTTTCAATGTTAGGCTGAGGTTGTGCTTCTCCATCAGATTCATAATCAAGCATTCTTTCCTGAATTTTAAACTTCTCATCAACTTTTACATTTGCACTTTCAACAATAGTCTTAGTTCTTTTGTTATAACATCTATATGCTTTTCTTTTTAAAGAATATCCAAGAAATATTCCTTCATCACTTCTAGGATCAAACTTTCCTATATCATCATCTCTCTTAATATAACATTTACTTCCAAAAATTCTAAAATACTTAACTGAGGGTGCATGTCCAAACCATAATTCATAAGGTGTCTTGTTTGTATCTGCTTTGATTTGTACTCTATTCATAGTGTATACTGTTGTGTTCACTACTTCTCTCCAAAAAGTCTTAGCCAAATCATTTTCAAACAACATAGCTCTTGTTGCTTCAGTTATTGACCTGTTCTTTCTTTCTGCAATACCATTTTGCTCTGGTGTTCTAGGGGCTAAAAGTTGTCTCTTAATACCATTCATTTCACAAAAAGTATTAAACTCTCTAGATGTAAATTCACCACCTCTATCAGATCTTAGACACTTAATCTTCATTCTAGATTCATTCTCAATTTTTCTTTTCATGTTCTTAAACTTATCAAATGCTTCAGATTTTTCTTTCAAAAATGCAATCCACATCATCCTTGTAAAGTCATCAACAAGAATCATAAAATACCTTTCTCCATAGAATCCTCTAGTCCTAGTAGGACCACTCAAGTCTGTATGAACAATCTCTAGCTTCTCTGTTGATGTGAACTTCTTGCTGGGAAATGAACTCCTTTTCTACTTTGCCATCATACATTCTTTGCAAATCATGTTAGTAGGATTCATAATTCTAGGTAAATCTCTTACTGCAAGTGTAGTGCTCACCTTGACAATATTATCAAAGTTTATATGACAAAACCTTTTATGCCATAACCAACTATCATCAATCTTAGTTATCAAACATGTCATCTTAGTAGGATTCAACTGAAATACATTACCTTTGGTTCTAGATCCTTTTCCAATCAGATTTCCATCTTTGTCTTTTATCACACAAGTTTTCTTAGCAAACCAAACTTGATAACCCTTATCAACCAATTGTCCAACGCTTAGTAGATTGTGTCTCAATCCATCAACAAAGTAAACATCATCAGTGTTAGTCTTTCCATCAAGAGTAATAGATCCTATACCCTTAATCAAACAAGGTGCATTATTACCAACCCTAACAATTCCTCCATCATAATTATCTAACTTAACAAACTTTCTTTTATCTCCAGTCATATGCTTTGAACAACCATTGTCTATAATCCAATCAGATTTCTTTTCAACTTGTGAAACTAATGCTTTTTCTTCCCTTTCATCAGATTTAGAACTTTCTTCTTTAATTGCTACAAATCCTATTTCCTCAAAGTTATCATTATCACTGTCACTTAAATGTCTTTCAATTCCTGCTTCAAGATCTTCATCATTTGCATAATAACATTCTTTAGATCTCCTAGGTTTAAAGTTGCTTCTATACTTCTTAACTCTTTTAGGACATTTAGATGAAAAATGACCATATTCTTGACAAGTCCAACATTTAAAGATTTTCTTACCATCTGGTTCTCTTTTTACAAGTAATGCAATACCTTCTTCAATCTTCTTATCTTCCTCAGATTTAGATCTGCTACTACTAGCATAATCTCCATTCACACTAGTACTTTTTGTAGGTCTAATGTTAAGAGCACTGAATGTTGTCTCCATTCTAGGTAGCTCTCTTGATAATCTCAAATTCATCTTTGTTGTTTCTAATCTTCCAAGAAGAGTCTCTCTTGAAAAGTTCGATGTACAAGGTATCACTTGTTTAATCATCTGTGTTGTCTACTTGAATACTGGTGTCAAAGTTCTCAGAATTTTCCATATCACTTCATTCTCTTTCTTATCACCTCCATAAGACTTTATTCCTATTACAATCTTAGACATCCTACCAATATAGCTTCTAATAGATTCATCTTCCATCATTCTGATATCTTCAAATGCACAGATCCAATTATGTAATCTAGCCTTCTTTGCATTTTCATCACCTTCAAAAGTAGAATGTAAAGCTTTCCAAATTGCATGAGATGTTTTCAAACATCTTACCTGACTATATTCATTCTCTGGTAGTGCTGACAAAAGTTCTTCTCTTGCAAGTATGTTACACATGAATAGATCTAGTTCAGCTTTAGTTCCTGCCTCTAGATTGTCTTCCTCAATGATAGTCTTCTCATTCTTTGTAATCAACCAATAACTTGGTCCTAAACACAATAGATATGTCTTCATCTTTTCTTTCTAGCAGTCAAAATTTACTCCATCAAACTTAGGGCTTTCTTTTCTAAAATTCGCCATGGATCTCCTTAAGTTAAACTTTTCTTTCAAGGACCTGCTACTCTGATACCAATTGTTAGAAAGTAAAGATCCCCAAGATAACTGAGAGGGGGGGGGTGAATTAGTTATCTAATAATTTAACCATTCAACTACTTGAAACAATATAATTAATGTACTAATCAACCATAGAAAGATAACCATACACAATTGCGCAATAACACAATATATGTTGACTAGGGAACCTCTTGAAAAGAGTAAACCCCAGTGGGAATGATGCCCAAAAAATGATGCACTAATATGAAAGTTCCTTATTAGAGAATGGACCCTGTTAGGAGTCTTATGAAATACATTCAGTACATATAAATCTCTGTTAGGAGATTTTAAATCCCTATTAAAAGATTCTAACCCGGTTAAGAGTTTATGGAAGACAGAAGGACCCACTGCCCAAACAGCTTCAAGGCAAGATCTCTGAACCCACTGTCTAAAAGATCTTAGAATTATTCAATAGAATAATATGAAATATATTACCTCCTTCACACTATACCAAAACCACACTCTCTGCTACACAAGATCACAATTCCAGATCTCTATACTCACAAGTCTTCCTTCATCACTGAATTAGCTCTTTTCTTCACTTCATGCATATATTCACATCTCAACCTTCACAAATACATCTTGCAACAAGGAAAAAATTCCTTCTTATATACCAAACTCAAATAATTACAAATGAGTCAGTCCTCAATTACAAAATAATAATTTCTACACGCTACACACAAAATTCACATAAAATTGTGAGCTTCCAGATACTGTAACTTTCTCCAAACATATCTTCAAAGTTTATGTTGTGAACCACATCATCATTAATGAGTCTCCAACATCCCTTTAACTACGCAAAATCAGATTCCATCCTAGCTAAGAGATATCCTCCAATTTGCAAAAATCACTTCACAGAAACACTGTCTAAACACTGCTTTCACCAAAATGCTCATAACTCTCATGAATGAATGAATTTCTTTTTATGCTATTAACCATAGGTTAATAACACACCAAAGAACATACCATCAATTGCGCAAAGGCCAATTTATAATAAAACATGTGCGCAAAATAGAACTATACTTGCTTTCTTGCTGATATCCAAAATATCACTGTGTTGACATCAATGACAATCCAAGTCATGAATGCAACAACAACTGCTATAGAATAATTGCTAAAGTACTTTGCATTCATTCCTAACAAATTTGTCTATGTGATACAATGTTTTAAAAGTGTACCAGGACATAGTTTTTGTTTGCGATGTCAACTGGAGTAAGTTCAGTGCTTGTGCACTTGAACATAGACTCTATGATGGCTAATGATGACCCATCTTAGAGTGCAAATTAGTATGGCATGTACAGAACTAGTTATGACAATTTTATCGAAGACAGTGTGAAGCAGACAGGACAGAATATGAAGGCAAAATTGGTAAAGAGTTAAGGGATTATTTTTTTTATCAAAATAATGACTTAACAATATAAAGGGATGACATCCTAGATTTTAACCCTTAGATAATGATATATGGAAGCCAACCATGTAAAGTTATTATCCTTAATAACTTGTATATATATGTAATTGTAATTGTAAAGAAAAGAGAGGAATGAATGTAATTGTAAAGTGAATGTAATAGTGATGATGCAAAGATAAGAGCAGCAAAGGAATATTGATATAAGTAGAATAAGGTTATGTACCTTGACCTATTTTTGTATACATTGTATATTACTTGTTTGGGAAGTGGGCTCATCTAGTAATCAGATTTTGTATTGACAACTCCTAACAGGGTTAAGGCTTCTAACAAGGCCTATAGTCCCTTAATCAGGATTGATACACTATATGATTGTAATAGACTCCTAATAGGGTCAATATCCTTAACATGATATTTTTTATTAGTGGATCTTTATGGGTACCATCCCCACCAGGGTTTTCCCTTGGCTAGGGTTTCCTCGAGAACAAATAATGTGTTATGAGTTCTTTGATGTTATTGCTATGCATGTTATTTAGTTTCTTATGTTATGCATGCGTGAAGATAATCTATTATATCCATATTTGGGCAAAAGATAAAGTTTTTGGAATATTGATTCACCCCCACCTATCAGTATTCTGTATTTCTAAGATGAGCACCCCAGTAACCACAAAATTGAGCAACCAGTCTCCTAAACCGAGCAAGTATTCTACCAAACCAAGATCAAAAATATCAATCTACCTTAAAAGACAAACATATTTTTGGTTGATACAAGATTGCCAAGAATCCTAGGATGCTCCTACATCAAGCACCCTAGGTAAGAAAGATTTTCCCATAAGGAAATTAGGAATGCCTCAAGGGAATCAGAATAGGTATACCAAATCATTTCTTAACCCATATCTCATATTGCCCTTCACTTGAAGTAGTCTTCACTTCATCCACTATCTCCCATAGCAAGTTCTTCTAGTTTCCAATTTTCTTATCTGACTGGTCGATAATTGATAGCAACCAACTTTGACCACTACCAACCATAGCAGTGCCTCAGTAAGGCTCATCCTCTCTAGACTCATCAATCAACTTAGTATCATCTACATCTCTCTGCGTTATAAATGTCACCATCTATTGTACTATCTTTGTTAGAAAGACCATCTACCTCTTGATCTCCACAAACTCTTTAGATATATCATTCTCCCTCTCTTTCAAACTAGACTTTATAGGAATAAGTTCATCAACCCTATGCTTCTGAGGTTTGTCACTATCACATGGACAACACTTGATAACTCCACATTCCTTAGTCCCTATTTCTTGTAAAGGTATCAACTTATGCTAAGATCCTTCATGCCTAACCACATAAGCATTAGCACGACCATCAAACAACACATTACTATCAAACTACCAAGGTCTACTGAGAAACAAATGACAAGCATCCATTGGTAATACATCACATAATATCTCATCCTGGTAAGATCTAGTCTACAAATTAACCAAGCATTTTTCTTCAACTCTAACCTTAGAAACATATTGTATCCAACTAACCAGATAAGGGTTAGGGTGTTTCCTCCTTTCCAAACTCAACTTACTAACCATTTCTTCTGACACAAAGTTCTCAAAACTACCACCATCAACTATGACATTACATACCTTACTTTTGCACTTACATCTAGTTCTAAACAAATTTTTCCTTTGTACCGGTTCATGGACACATAGAGCTAACCTCCTAGTGATAAGAGTCTCACCTTTTTCTACAACATTCACAATGTCTTCTTCAGCAGTTAGTGCCACCCTCTTATTAAGACATTGAAAACTTCTATGACCAACTTCACCACAATTATAACAAGTACCGGTGAAATCATTCTTCCACCTTCCTCTTTGTCCACTGTTGAAATTCTTACTACTAGATCCTACATCAGGCTTAGGATTCTCTACCACATTACTTTTAGCAACTATCTCACCAGTTTTACCACCTCAATTCCTATTATTTTGTATACCTTCATACTTTTTATTGATCTTCTCTTCAATCTTCAATGCCATCTGATAAGAATCTCCTATTGTTGTCATTCAAATAGTAAGTAACTCTTCTTAAATACTACATCTCAAACCATAGACATACCTAGCAACCTTCTCTTTATCAACTTCAAAATGACCAATCCTAATCAAGATTCTATAAAACTCCTCGGTATACTCATGTACCAACTTGTTAGTCTACCTCAAATCTTGCATCTTCTTAAACATGTCCAATTCATAATCCACCAAAATGAATTGCTTCTTCAACTTGTCAACCATTCGATTCCACTTAGTGATCTTTTCTATTCCCCTTCTACCTCTTTCCAACTGAACTTCTCTTCACCAAATATTTACATGACCCTTTAGCTTAGTCTTTTCAAATCTAACCCTATCAGGATCTTCTATTTCTTCATACTCAAAGTATTCATCAATCCCATTGATCCAATCAATCAATTCTTTTGGCCTAAGGCTTCTAGCAAATGCAAAAACTTCAATCTTCGATCTCTTTCCAATCTTAGACATAGCTTTCAAAATCTAATTCTCCTTCGGATCTCTAGCTTCTTCTACAGATTCTTCAAAATGGTCTTTCTTAGATTCATCATCACTATCCTCTTTCAAGGTAGGCTTCTTCTTTCTCAATTCCTCTTGCAAGTCTTGCACTTGTTTTTGCAAAGCCCTAAAATCATCAAGACTAAACTATCCATTAGCTTCTTCCTTTGAGATCTCATGATTTCTCCTTGGAGGCATCTTCAAATCAAGATCTAGCCACAGACACACAAGATCTAGTTGGATCCAACAGGAACAAACTTCGCTCAAACAGGAACAAACTTTGATCAAACAAGAACAAACTTCACTCTGATACCACTTGACATAGTCAAGGTTGGTGAATCCAATTAAGGACTGGCCAACCTTGCAACCAAACCAATACACAATGGAAATACACAATAACAACAACAAATATGCTATAGAACATAAGTCTTTATTCATCAAATCACTAATTACATGCAATGTTCTAGGCTGTAAGGCCTTCTCAGTTATAGCCAATTACAAAGCAAGTATCAGTCTACAAGATTTAGCAGGATCCAAATCTTTTCCACAACATTAGTACTTAGCTAGCCCAGGTCTGCAACACACAACACACTGGTAGGCACCCTGGAAAGATCCAAACTTGCACTCAAACTTCCAAGAAATCTCCTGTTCCTAATCTCTTAGGCTACTAACTCTTCCAACTTCTTCCTTCTCCTTAAACAACTACCCAAATTTCCTATAAATATTGATTCACAACCACAAGTTAGTTGATGAAACAATTAACCCTTACAAACAAATATTAAATGCCAAAACATTAGTCAGCTCTCAAATATCCTTAAAAATAGATTAATTCTCCAAGATGGCCCCAAACGGTCATTAGATCCATATAGAAGAATGAAACACACTAGATCTAGGTCACCACATGTCTAACAATCAATCCATAACTCAAGGAGTGCGACCCAAATCAGTGGAACCATTCGGCCAAGCTGATCCATCCATATAATCTAGGTCGGTAAGCAAGAACACTGAGCAATAGAGAAATAACTAAGCACCAAAAACTGACCACACCAAGCATGACCGAGCAATGTTGTTATCACTAAGTATAGGATAATTGATGCCTTTAGTTACTAAGTGTTCTTCAGAGATTGAGCACCCCGGTAACCACATAACCGAGCAACCAGTCTCCCAAACCAAGCAAGTATTCTACCAAACCACGATCAAAACTATCAATCTACCTTCAAAGACAAACATATTTTTGGTTGATACAAGATTTCCAAGAATCCTAGGATGCTCCTACATCAATTTTCCCCTATCCTCTTTTTGAGAAATTTGACTGTGTTTGTAATATCTACATTTTAGAGAGTTTTCTGTTGAATCTGGGGGACCTCTCTTTTTGGCCATCTTGGCTTCAAATGGACCTCATGGTTGTGTTCAGAGAATCCAAGAAACCCTAGATCCATATAAATTTTTTTCTAATTTGGACAAAGTTGGAATCTATGGAAAAAAAATTTACAATCATCGCCGACACAGATCCTGAGGCAATCACTTATTTTTTGGAGCATATTTTTCTCAAACGGACCTCATCGTTGAGTTCGTAGTGGCCAATAACCCCCATTTTTGTGTGGAATGTCTGATTTGGACAACTTGGCCTCTGAGGCATAAACATTTTATGTACCAAGACTGTACAACATTGGCACACACTTCAAGTTGAAATAAAAGAAGAAATCACCCTATAGGTGATCATCATAGTCACCACAGGTGATTTGAGTGGTGGTCGATGCAGTCACCACTGGTGAATCAGGGGGTGACCAGTATAGTCACCGCTAGAATTTACTACTACGATGATTGATGATCAAGCAGTGACAGTCAGCAACAAACAAACAATGCCAAGCCCTTTCCCAAGGTCACATGAACCTAGTACATGACCAGGGCCTATTTTTCTAGCCCTCCAGCCATAGCCCTAGATTTTTATTCCTGAGGGCCTATTTGTGTTTTACTATGACAGCCATACGATCATCAATTTTAAGCTTGAAAAGTGTTGACGTAAACACATGTCAGCATACTTGTGGTTTTTTTCTCATAACTTGAGCATACGGTGTCAAAATCAAGTTGTTAGAGTAATAAGTTTTTTTCTTATTAATTGAATCATATTTATTTAATTATTAAGTCACTTATTATCTCTTTCAACTTAAGCTAAACTTTAGGCATATAATAAGTAATTTATTTATTAATTATTATTCTGCAACTTAGGACTTTCCACCTTTTTAGGATTTTAGATCTCCTTTATAAGGATTGATCTCCTTTGTATTCTTAACAAATTTTCATTATTGAATTGCAACTTTTATTTTTACACATCAAGGATTTCTCTTGTCTCGTGGATCTATACGTTCTAGCCTCTCTAGCTTCTTGCTTCTCTCTCTTTCTATGATAGGTGTTCACATGTAGGTGTTCTTGGACGTTGTGTGTTGTTCACTCATCAAATCCAATAGTATGTTCTCATCATATGACTAGAGATATGGATAAATTTGTTTAACTTAATAGATATGATGGAGGAATAGTTAGAGTTGAAAATAATCCACCATGTCAGATTAAGGGAAAAGGATCTATTACACTTGATGTAAAGACTAACACTGCAGATGTCTACTCTTTTAATGGTTTGAAACATAATCTTTTGAATGTTGGATAGCTTATGGACATAGGATATGTTATATTTCATGGATAAGACTTGTGTTAATAAAGATAGTGATGGTAAAATGATTGGAGGAGGTATGGAGACAAAAGGTAATGTATTTTAGTTGTCACCTACTAAAATGACATATTTTATTGTTAAAGTGGATGACATTTGGCTATGGCATTAGAGTTTTTTTCATATCAACTTTGATAACATTGTGAAAATTAGCTCATCTAATGTAGATCAGGAGAAGAAGTGAACACTACAATTTACACAATGAACAAAGTTTAGGTTAGACAAGGTAATGGTAATACATCTTATGAACTTTGGTTTGGACACACACCTACTGTGAAATACTTTAGAATCTTTGGAAGTACAAGTTATATCAAAAGAGATGATAATATTGGAAATTTTGATGCTAGAAGTGATGAAGGAATTTTTCTTGGCTATTCATTGAAAAGTAAAGCATACAGATGTTTTATTGAAAGATTGAGGACTATTGTTGAGAGTACTAATGTGAAGGTTGATGAAAATTTCAGAATTAAAGAGAGGATTCTTGATAATGATTCTAATGAAGATAAAAGACAAAGGACTAACATTAATCAAAATGATTAGCAAGAATTATTTAATGAAACTGACAATGATTTGCATATTGAAGAGGTTAGATTGGAACTGAAAACCTAAATATGCAAATCTCAGTTCCAATCTAACCTGAATTGGATAAGGTTAGATGAACCAAGAAGACCTATTTTTAATATCTCAAGTTAAACCAAAGACTACAGATGAAGCATGTAAAGATAAACATTGGATGAAAGAAATGAAAGAGGAACTTGAGAAGATTGAAAGAACAAGACTTTGGAATTTGTCCGTAGACCTAAAGACATGAATATTATTGGCACATAATGGGTTTTCAAAAACAAGATGAATGAGAAAGGTGAAGTGGTAAGAAATAAAGCAAGATTGGTATGTAAAGGACACTCATAGAAAGAAGGTATTGACTTAGAAGAAACCTTTGCGCCTATGGCTAGACTTGAGGCACTTAGAATATTCTTAGCATATTCTTATAGTAAAAACTTCAAGGTATATCAAATGGATGTAATATAATATTTTATTAATAGAGAATTTGAGGAGGAAGTCTATATTGAACAACCTGATGGCTTTTCTTTAACAAAAGACAAGGATATGGTTTGCAAATTGCAGATGGTATTGTATGAATTGAAGTAGGCACCTATAGAATTGTATGAAAGGTTAGTGAGAAGAACCTCCAGCAACACTATAATGAACATGCATGAAATAATAGAAATATAGAGCAAAGTAGAACTCAGAGTGAGTCTATTGATCATGGGCCACTTCGAGGGGGTAACCTCCTTTGAGAAAGCTCAATACAATAAACTCTTCGGTACCAACAAAGGACTCAACACCCACTTATATACTAAGTGCGATCTAGAAAAGTAATACTACCTATGCATGTTGGATAGTAAAATAAACTAACGGGATGACTTACAAAGCATATGCATCCAACAACACTACACTAATAGAATAAACAAAAGGAACACACAGGTTTCTAACATCCCCTCCCCCTCAGAAAAAAGCTTTGTCCTCAAAGCTTAAGGTGTGGAAATTGTTGCTGAATCTGAAGAAGGGGTTCCCATGTAGCATCCTCTAGTTGCATGCCATGCCACTGAATCAATACCTCAGAGATAGAGCGAGAGTGAAGCTGATGAGTGCGCCAGTCAAGGATTGCCACAGGCTCCAAAATAATGGATCCTTCCTTATCAAATTCAGGTAGAGTAGTCTGTGCTTTGATGTTAGTGCCAAGAACTTGCTTGAGACAAGAAACATGAAATACTGGATGAATGCGAGAAGGAGGAAGTTCTAGTTTGTAAGCAACTGAACCAATCTTCTGCAGAACTTTATATGGCCCATAAAATTTGGGGGCCAACTTATGACACCCTTTAAGCTTCAGGGAGGATTGCTTGTATGGTTGAAGATGAAGAAAAACCATATCCCCAACTTGAAAAGAGCACTCAGAATGATGTTGATCTGCTTGCTATTTCATGCGATTGCGGGCTATGTGAAGATTATCCTGTAAAGTGCGAAGAATCTGATCCCTGGTGCGGAGAACTATGTCAACTGCCTGAACTGGTGAACTGTTGGGAGTGTAGGGAAGGAGTACTAGGGGTACCTGCCCATAAACTGCTTCATAGGGAGTCATTTTAGATGCCGTATGGTAAGAGGTATTGTACCACCATTCTGCAAGAGGAAGCCACTTGGCCCACTGATGTTGTTGTTCAGAAGTGAAGCAGTGAAGATAAGTTTCCAAATATTTGTTGACGATTTCAGTTTGACCATCAATTTGTGGGTGATAACCCGAACTCATCTTCAGTTTGGTACCAACTTGCTGAAACAATGCTGTCCAAAAATGACTGGTAAAAGCTGCATCATGATCAGAGACAATGGAAGAAGGGAGGTCATGTAGACAAAAGATCTGGTCCATGAAGATCTGTGCAACTGAGGAGGTAGTATAGGGGTGGCTGAGGGCATAAAAATGACTATATTTGGAGAGATGATCAACCACAACCAAAATCACTATTTTTCCACCAGATTTAGGAAGCCCTTCAATGAAATCTATAAAAATATCAGTCCAAATCCGTGTAGGGATGGGCAAGGGTTCCAATAAACTAGGAGGGAGGGTCGTTTCACCCTTGTGGCATTAGCAGGTATCACATTCAGCCACCATCTGTTGAATTATCTGTTTCATTCCTTTCCAAAAAAAATTCCGCCTTGCCCGCTCATAAGTCTTGAGAAACCCAGAATGTCCTACCAAAGGAGAAGCATGCAGTTCATAAAAGATAGCCTGTTGCAAATCTGGATTTTGAGGAAGCACTAGACACCCCTTATAGCGGAGAGAAGCACCATCCCATGAATAATGTGGTACCATAGAAGGATTATTGGAAAACTAGTGAATGATCTGAGATAAAGAGGGGTCACTGACATAGCCCTGTTGAACAGATTCTAACCAATTTGGGATTGGCATAGAAATAGCTGAAAGTGAAGATTGATAATCACATGTGCGAGAAAGAGCATCAGCCACAATATTGTCCTTACCCTTCTTGTAGGTGATCTCATAATCATACCCCATGAGTTTGCTGACCCATTTCTATTGTGCAGGGGAGGATACTCATTGTTCCAGGAAGTATTTCAAACTTTGGTGATCAGTCTTGATGCAAAAATCACTCCCAAGGAGGTATGGTGGCCACTTCTGTATAGCATGCAAAATAGCCATCATTTCTTTTTCATATGTAGATAAGGCTAGATTCTTACCAGAAAGAGCTTTGCTAGTGAATGCAATAGGATGGTCATCTTGAAGGAGAACAGCACCCAGTCCATTGTCACAAGCATCACTCTCAATAGTAAAGGGCTTAGAAAAATCTAGCATAGCAAGAACAGGTGTACTACACATAGCTTGTTTCAGTTGTGCAAATGCATTCTCAGCAACCTGGGTTCAGGTAAAAGTATCTTTTTTTAACATAGCTGTCAATGGTGCTGCAATCTTCTCATAATTCTTGATAAACTTCTGGTAATAGCCAGTCAGACCCAAAAAACCTCAAAGGCTCTTGAGAGTTTGAGGATGCGGCCAATTTTTCATGGCATCTATTTTGGTAGGATCCACCCAAACCCCATGGTGTGCAACAATATGCCTGAGATACTCCACTTCCTTTTGGCCAAACACACATTTTGACATTTTCACATAGAGTTGATGATCAGAGAGAAGTTGCAGGATGAGTTCTAGATGATGGAGATGCTCAGCCCAAGTTTTGCTATAGATGAGAATATCATCAAAGAAGACTAGAATGAATTTTATGAGGTAGGGCCAAAATATTTTATTCATCACTACCTGAAATGTTGAAGGAGCATTAGTGAGGCCAAAGGGCATGACTAAAAATTTATAGTGACCATCATGTGTGCGAAAGACTATTTTAGAAATATCCTCCTCATTGACCCTAATTTGATGATACCCAGAACGAAGATCCAACTTTGAGAAAAAATGAGTGCCATGAAGCTCATCAAGAAGTTCATCAACTAGAATGGGAAACTTATCCTTTATGGTGATATTATTAAGGGCTCAAAAATCAATGCAGAGTCGCCAAGACCTATCTTTTTTGCGGGCCAGTAGAACTGGAGATGAAAAAGAACTAGTACTAGGGCGAATAATACCTTGCTTCAGTAAATCATGAACAAGCATCTCAATTTCAATTTTTTGATGAAAGGGGTAGCAGTAGGGCCTGATATTGGGTGGGACGCTACCAGGAAGGAGCTGAATACGGTGGTCCTCTGGGCGAGATGGTGGCAAATTCATAGGTTCAGCAAATACAGTGGAATACTTATCCAAAATTTGTTGTAGATCTGCAGGAGTACTAGAGACTGCTGATGGCTGCATTTGGATGGAATGGAGCTGAGCGATGACACCATGTGAATTCTTCTTAAGAAGCTTTTCCATACGATGTGAACTGATGATGCTGAGAGACCCGGGCTGCAAGCTTGTCAAAGTGTGTTGTTGCCCACTGACTGAAAACTTCATCCAAAGTTTAGAAAAATCCCAGAGAATGGGACCAAGAGTGCGTAACCATTGGGCACCTAAAACCACATCACAACCCCCTAAGGGCAAGGAAAACATGTCAGAGCGTAGGGTATAATCTCTAATAGAGAGATGCACACTGTGACATTTCCCTTTGCAAGGTAAAGTGCCCCCATTAGCAATCATGACTTCAAAGTTAGAGCAGGGATGAACAAAGAAATCAACCCGTTTGGCTATACTGGGGTCAATAAAGTTGTGAGTGCTACCAAAATCAATGAGGATAGTAAGAAGGACCTTCTTGAAGTAATCCCGAACTTGCATGGTTTGTGGGGTAGTGACTCCGGCCAAAGCATGTACAGATATCTCTGGTTGGGCTTCTGGTTCAACCTCTTCATCTACTGTTTCTTGAGCATCTTCATACTCTTTCTGTTTGGGTGGGGAATCCACATCCAAGAGATAGAGCTTTTGTTGCACACATCTATGGCCTTGGGACCATTTCTCATCACAATTATAGCAAAGCCTTTTTTCCCGATGGGCTCGCATCTCTGTTTCAGACAAGTGCTTGATAGGAGTAGTTTTGGTAGTTGGTGTGACCGGAGGGTGTTGAGAGCCTGCATTTTGGAATGGAAAAAAATTAGATCTGGATCGTTGTAAAGCATTGATCTTGTCCTCCGCTAATTTAGCCAACCCAAGGGCTTCCATCATAGTAGTGGGCTGAAACATTTTGACTTCAGATCGGAGTGCATCCTTCAAACCACTAATAAAACAACTACGAAAGAATTCATCAGATAATCCCTCTGTGTGATTAGCTAATTTTTCAAACTCTGTTTGGTATTCTCTCACTGTGCCTATTTGTCGAAGTTTAGTGAGTGCACCTGTGAAGTCATCAAAATCACTAGGGCCAAAACGCTTCAAAAGAAGTGTACACAATTCTATCCAGGTGGGATCATTGTTAGCCTTGATGTACCAATGAAACCATTGAAGAGTGTCATGCTCCAAATGAAAAGATGCAAGTGGAACTTTGTTGAAATCTATAGTATTATGCAAATTGAAATACTACTCTGCCCGGTAAATCCATCCAGTTAGATCAGCACCATCGAAGCGAGGAAAATCAAGCTTCGGTCCATGAAAAGGGCTAGAACTAGTGTCAGCAGAATAGCCTCGGTTCAGGCTTGACTGTTGAAGAGTGAGACCGAGAAATTTTTCATCCAGATCTTGAAGTCTGGTCTTGAGGGAGGCAAGTTCCTCCTCCATGATTTTTGCTCCTGTACGGGTGACAACCATATAGCAGGGTTTTTTTTTGTTTTTTTTTTCAATTTTATTTTTAAATTTTAATTTTTGGTTTTGGGAATGGGAAAAAAAGAGAAATAGAAACTTTTTCAGTAAGGACAAACTTGGAGTTGGGCAAAACGCAGATGGGTAATGAGGGTTCGAAGAGTGGATATGCGTTTTCTAATGAAAAGAAAAAAAGAAAAATGAGGATTTCAGGGGTGGGGAGGCAGAATGGGAAGAGCGGTCTAAGAGGGACAAAGGAGCAGAATGAGGAAATGAACCTTGTGGCTTTGATTTGGTGGTGATTGGATGAGAAACAAAAAAGTTAGGGCAAACCCTAAAATTTGAGAAATAAGGGATTTAAGGCTTAAAAATGGAGAATTGGGGTTAGGGTCCTCAAGGAAGGAAGTATGCGAAAGGGTATGTCGGAGGTGCTGAGAAACTTTGAGAGGAAACAAGAAAGAAGCAAGGAAGCTATGGCGAAAATACGAAAAAAAATTTCCTTTTTTTTTTTTTTTTTTTTGATAACTCAGATACTAACAACGGAATTGAACTATCACAAGAACAAGAATTTTTGTAATTTGAAATAACCCAATAGTAACACAGATGAGATTTGAGAAGAACCTGAAGAACCTGAAACGGAAAAAAGAATTTCCACCAGCGAGCCCAAGAAAGTGCTCTGATACCAGATGAGAAGAACCTCCAGCAACGTTTTTGACTTGACACGCCAAGAATTTCCCTAGGTTGACTTGTTAACTATTTTTAGGGTTAACTTGTTAACTGACATAAATCTTGTTATAATGGCTTTGGGTTCTAGTTTTCTCAATATATGAGAATTTCATAGCTTCTTGCAGCGGCATTAAGTTGAAAGGGGTTGCAGATTGTAACAAGAAGAAATTACTAGATAATAAGATTGGAATCTTTGTTTGGTGGACGTAGCCCAAGATTGGGTGAACAATGTTAAATCTTTGTGTCTTCTTGTTCTACTTATGCATTCTTTGTTCCTTTGCATTATTAATTATATTTGCATGTAACTATTAAATTTATGTCTTCTAATCCTAACACTCACCATCAAATAGTTTTTTCTCCTATGGAATTGTAAACTTAGATGTTCCAAGATCTGTTCACTCTCACGTGTGGAATATTCAATTGGTAGATCCTTCTAGAAAATTAGGAACTCCTTGATGGTTTGTAACCTCAGCTTCCTTTCTCTAACATTGATGATATATGTAGGCTCCAAAGAAAGTTTTCTTTCTTCATCAAAAGGTGAAAGTTACTTGGAAAGCACGACATGTTGATCAACCAATTTCTTGATGCATGAAACTTGAAAGATGTTGTGAATTTGACTTCCTTCTAAAACGTCCAACACTTAGAAAACTTCTCCCACTATCTATACCACTTAGTATGGTCCATAAAAGTGAGGATTTAGCTTCTCAGTGCCACTTTTATTTGATTAAGACTGTCTATATATCTATAGTTAAAGATATACCAGATCTCCTACTTTAAACTTTCTTCAATCATGTTTCTATTGGCATATATCTTCTACTAATTTTGAGCCACGTATAAGTTATCCTTGAGAGACCAAAGGATATCCAAACTCTCCTACAACAAGTCCTTGGATATTGGTGCGAAAATATCACCTAATGAAAAATCCATGAATAAAAAATCCCCATTTCCATAAAAATATTTGAAGGGTAACATACCCATTGATATGTGGTAGGTAGTGTTGTAGCAGTGCTCTCCCAAAAGAATCCATCGATCCACTCATTTTTCTTTGTCTCATTTATGTAATCAATGCTATTCTTAGAGTCATCAGAACCCTCATTTAATCCAATCATTAAATACATTGATGTCCAGATCCTAAGATATCATGCCATAATTCCAATCAATCAGTTTCCAAAAATGATGTTCTGGAATCTCAAAGCTATCTACATTTTTCTCTTCCCATGTAGATGCCACTTTCTCTAAAAATAATGATCACATGTTCCCCATGCTCTAAAAAAAGAATAATTCCATACTAAATCAATTGTAGCACTCTCTCATGTAAAGGAATATTGGTAGGAACTATGCCTCCATATAGCAGATCAAGACGTAGGCACTAGTATCCATATCTAGTGAAAGTTTGATGTCACATCATGACATCAAATGCCACCTGCATACCTCTAGCAAGCATTTTTTACTCCACTGTGATATTAACATTTTCATTCCTATATTAATCCTGGTCACATTGAATCTATTCATTAAACACTTCAATTCTTGGATCCCCTACTATTATTCTATCATGCCAATAAATTTCTATCCAAATATGATATTATAGAATCTCAAATCTCAATAGTAAAAATTTATTGCCATGTAGATACTACCCACTAGGATAGATTTAAATTATGCATGGATCCTATCCACATAAATGAAAAACTTTATACTCAACCAATTGTATACTTTTCCCATCAAAAGGATCACTGGTAGTGTCTACATCTTCATGTAGTTCATTTATCAATGTTTTCTTGGAAAGCTCCATGCAAGTACCCTCTTCAACCTTTCTATCTTCATGTAGGATTATATTTTCTCCTCTTGTAGAATATTAGTAGATTATTTCATATCCTCATGTGGCTTTTCATCCTCTTTTATACTCTTATTGTTGTTACCAACTTCCTTAGCCTTGTGCAAATTAAACTTCAATTTTTATTTACAATGTTTGAATACATTATTGACCAATCTACATGTCACATAATAAGGAATGCATTCTTCATTATAAATATCCTAGAATATAGATATTATAATTTGGGATATTACATCAATCTCATAAATACATGAAATCATAATACTATTCATGGAAGAAAAAAATTTATTATTAGGGCTCTTCGTATTGTGACCAAAAAGTGATGAAACATATCTTAGATCAAATCTTGAAATCCAAAATCTAAGAGGAGGTTACTCACTTTTATTTTTGTACAAATATCTAGTATTTTAAATCTCCTATAAAATGGATCACTACTAATCTCATCAAGGCTCTAAAACCTATCAATAATCAAGTGTAATATCTCTGTCATGTTTTCATCATTATATAGTACTCAAGGATCTGATATTCTCAAAATCTCACTTATACATGTAGCTTCTCTTAACAACCTTGGTTTTCTTAAGACAATCTCAATTGGAGCAAGGATGTTCTATATAAAAATTGAAGGTGATTGGTCCACCCTATTCAAGCATGCTTCTAATATATGAAGTGAAAGGTCAATACCATCATTGATTCATTTTCCAATATTTTGTAGTGCCTTCAACCACCAACGTCCATCATTGGACACCATAGTGTGATCCAAATCTTAAAACTCTCAATCTCTCCAATATGTTGAAAAGATCATGAACTCTAATACCACTTTAATGTACCAATCCAATTTGGAGCTAAATATATAATGGTAATTAAACTCAAGTTTCCTCTTTCATAAAAATACACACCATACATTTGCACTGTACACACTTGCTCGCACTTTGCACACCGCATGAAAACACTCTACATGTTTCACATCACATGCCATACTCTGCACTTGACACTCTTCATGTTTCAATCCTCACTCCATATGATGTACTTTTTACTTCACACAACATACACTATATAGTACATGACTATAATCCACACTGTGCACACCATACACTGCACACCACATACTAAATGACCGTAATTGACATGCTCCATGTTGTACACTACACACCACACTATACACTCTTCACATTTCACTCCTCACTCCACATGTTGTACTCCACACTTTTCACAACACACACTACACTACATGACTATAATCCAATTTCTATATGTTGCATATGATACACTGTACACTATACACCACACACTACATGACTACACTCTTCGCTCCACACTCTACACATTGTAGACAATACATCTCACATTACAAAATTTCACTTTTCACACTTCACACTATCCAAATGCACACCACACTCTGCATGTACTTTACTATGACTTCCTACAATGCAAACTACATCCTTATAAAGAGATCTAGGAAATTTTTTGAAAGGTCACAAGTAGATCGACATGATCTATTTATTAATTTTAATTTTATAATTAAATTAATGGGTCTATAAGATATTATTTAGATTTGGAACCACTTAATCAATTAATTTAATTAAGTCATTTAAATATTTTAGGGACATTATAAATATTTAGTTAATAGATTTGCAATGAATGACTTCATGCTAGAAAAGAAGATACATGGCATGACCATTATTCATGATAGAAAGAGGAAAGAAACAAAATTATCACAAAATAAGTATATTGAAAAAGTTTTGGATTTATTTAGTATGATGAGCTAATATTTCAAGTACTCCACTCATTGGTCATTTTTGTTTGTCTTCTAAAATGTATCCCTAGATAGAAGAAGAATGAGAATTAATGGAAGGAACCCCATATTCATTAATTATTCACTTTTTATATCTTTCATGATCACTCCTGCTTACATTATTGATAATTAATCACTTATCAAGAATGTAAGTGGGAGTGATCATGAAAGATATGTGTAATGAATCCTCTACCTATCCTTCCATGACCATGTAAGGAAACCATGTGATACTCCTTTAATCCAACCTTTCAAATTCCTTCCTCAATTGAATAAATTCTACCCCCTCATTTCTAATAATATCTCTAGATGTATACTACAGGCTCATCATATCCCTTTACTAATCTTCAAAATAGGTGTGCTATGTTGGAATTTTGCCATTGATAATTATTTTGAGGGAGAATGTTGTGCATGAGATATACTATCTACCATTGATGTCAACATGCTTATGTTAACTTTGTTATTATTACCCTAGAAATTTTACAAGTTTTTTTTGTCATATTTTGGTCCATATTATGTTGTAGAAACATAATGGGTTGGCAATTTAGACATTATGTTCACGTGTATCAGATGTTACATATTCAAGTTTTTTTTATGTTTTGGATCTTCAAATAGATAACTAGATGGTTTAGAAGTTTTATTTTTCAGTTTCCCTATTCCTTTGATACATAATAGTTCATTAGGGTGTTCTCATTTGATCAGTTGGATGTTTTTGGTCATACAGTTTTGAGATAAGACTAAGCATTGTGTGTGACGCATAAATTATACTTAGCATTAATTTTATTATATCTTTCCTTACCTATGTAAGTGAAATGCATGAAGAATTTTTGTGGAAGTGCATAAAGTATTTTTAGAAGCTAACTTAGTAGTCGAAGTGTGTTTGGCCAACTTGAAGTATGATATATATTGACCAATATATTTGGTATACTCCTTTGGTCAGTACATGTAGAAAATGGAACATACAACGATATGTGATTGAATCATATGCAAATTATAAAGATCCAATAAAGTGTGTGAAGTTAGTTTATTGAGCCTAAAAGGAACTAAATATGTACATACGTGAGATGCAATTATAATAGTTCATTTTTGTCTACTTATTCTCTTTTGGGTAGTGATCTATTATCTTTTGGGAAGTGAACCCTTTAGAAGTGAGCACTTTTTCTATATATTATAACTAGTTATATTATATTTAGAGTTAACCCTCTCTATAGGTTTTCCCTTAACAATATTTCCACATTAAAAATATGGTGTTCTGTTGCATATGTTGCTTTAAATAATGTCTCCACTTTAATCATTTATTTCATTATACATTTCATTTTGTTACATACATGTTAAGAAGAATTTGTATTATGTTAAATGAATAGATATTAAATTTTTAAGGGGATACTAATTCAAACTTCAATCTAACTATTTTGACTATTCAACAATTGGTATTAGAGCTTTGTCCCTTTCTTTAACTTATCTACTTTAGGGAGATCTTGAAGGTTGAACAAATTGCATCTAAGGAAAAGCCCTTTTTAGAGATAAATACAAAAAAAAATATGGATGGAGAATTATAGATTTCTCTTGAAGATATCATGAATGTGAAAAGTTAAAATAAGTTCTTGGAAGAAAATATAAAGGAATGCAATGAATGTGTTAGAAAGGTGATGGAACATATCAAGATGTTCATATAAAGGCATGAAGAGGTCAACAAGAAATTGAAATAAGAAAATGAAACAATTGTGAGTCTGAAGCTACAAGTTCAAGAAGTAAGAAAGCCAAGGAATTCCTAAATGGTATAATCATACATAAGATAGAGGAATGTACAAAGATGGAATAGGGAGAAGTGATTTTAGAATTAGAATCTAAATTCAAGGAAAGTACTTTGAATCTTGATGAAATGATGGCTATGTAGATAAATTTGAGTAAAAAATATGGATTAAATTTTCAAATAGGTGAATGGTCAAATAAAATAACCAAAGATGACGATAGAATGGAGAAGATTGAAACTAGGTAGCATATTGAACCAACATACAAAGGAAGGCATCTCTAGAATCAAATAAGTTCTACAAGAATATCATTGGTCATGCAACCTAATGCTCAAAGGTACCCTTCTTTAAATGGATTTTTTTTTTCCTCTAATAAATTTGGACATAAGGTTGTAGAATGCAAAATCACAATGAATAAAACTATTCAATGCTTTACTTGCAAAATATTAAGTCATAAGGCTAGAAATTATGGAAATAAAATTATGAATAGAAGGAATAGATCCCTTTATAATTACTATCATTTAACTAATGGTTTTGGACACAAATTTAATCAATTTAGATCTAGTATGACTACAAGGAATTTTAGATTGAGAAATATCAAGTGCTTTAATAGAAATAAGTTTGGGAACATTGCTAATAATTACATAAGCATCAATATGCACAAGGTTACTCTAGTAGAATGAAATGAGTTACTAAAGAATATTAATATAGATAAGGTAATGAATCAAATGAAAATAATCTGGAAGAAGAAATAAATGGACATGATAGATAATATTATTGCACTTGGATTCAGTGCAAAGCTTTCCCTTAAAAACTAGTCTAGAAGCTTTGGTTTCAGGGGAGCTACAATGAGCCAAATAAGTTAATACTATTGTCTCAACTTGTTGATAAGTTTGATGAATTGGTGATATTAAATTCTTGGTGAAGATAATAAATAAAAATGTTCCGATGCAGAATACTATGAATCTTTATAGATTTATTATACACATAGACATAAAAAATTTAGTATATTTTTTGTGCATGACAATTTTGACAAAAAAATCCTAGGTTTTTGGGCATGTATTAAAAGAAAATTGATTTTCATTTTGTTAAACTTGCCAATTAAAAATACATTTCATGTAAAAATTACAATCATCTATTCTGAGGTATCTACAAATTTCTATTTAATGGATTCTAGTAAGATTGTTAATTGTGAAGATAAACCTTGGCCTAACTTAAAGAAAATTATGAAGGATTTGATAAGAGATAGATAAATTGGTCCATTTGTTGGAAACTGCAATTGAAGCAATTGTTGTGTTGTCATTGATGTCAAACCTTAACTGGTAAGACTATTGCTACTTAGGAAAGTACTATATCTATTGTCTTGTTGTGAAGAAGGGATAGAAAGGATGGTGACAATAGCACCTAAGGAAAGGTTGAGTTATCTTGATACTACAAGTGTACTTGACTATGTTGTACAATGATGAGAAAATATATTATTTATCTTAGTAAGATTGAAGACTAAAATGGTAGGCTTGATTGAGCAAAAAAGGAGAAATCATGTTTAAGCCAAGTGATGTTAGTGTCGACCGAGTCAGTATATGCCGAGCAAAATTCTAGTGTTGATCGAACATCAGTTAATTGTCGAGAAAGATAGTATAAGCCGAGGAAACATTTTTTTTACTAATGACCGAGATTTCTACATGAAGACTGTGTAGTTGATCATAGTATTGACCAAGCATGAATATTTTTATATTTGAAGAGAATTCAGATTTGGAGCCGACATTATTGAATTCTTGGATTATGTAAAATGTGTTGACTTTATTTATTGATTGTTTGAAAGCATTGAATGCACTAAATTTTTTTTTATTGTAAATCTTAAGAGATTTGAGATGTTTCTAGAAAAGGATTTGAAGAACATAAAGTGGGTAGATTCAATGAATCTGACCTAACCCTAAGATCTACTAAGGAGATTGAGCGGAAAAAGATGAGTTAACCTAATTGAGGAAGTATTAAGGGAACCTAAGCATTAGGTATGTGTGTGCATAGGTGAAAAGAGGATGCTGGAAGATCAGTAGATTTTATTGACTGTATAAGTAGAAAAGGCTAAAGGAGAAGTGTGGTGGTTGCTTGAAGAAAAGTTTTGAGTAGATCAGAGATGGAGATGGCAAAGTTTCAAAGTCAGTAAACTAGCATTTGTGTATGAAATTGGATCTGATATTTGCAAAGTGAGTTGTATTTTTTTAGATCACTACTGCTACTACTTTCTAACCATTGTAACAGTCAAAATCCTTTTAATAGAGGTTGACTTAAGAGTCATATGTTTAAATCCTTTGAACAAGGTTGCATTCTAAAGGAGTGTATGTAAGTCCTATAACAAGGCTCACTTCTAATAGAGTGATTGAAATACTTTAACCGGGTCACACCTAATAGTGTGTATTGTAACCTTTGACAGGGTTGGCTTTTAACTAAGCTCACTTCAGAAGAGTAAAAATAATAGTAGCATGTTACAAAGTGGTTTTTCCCAGATTGGGTTTCCACTATAAATCCTAGTGTCAATGCTTGTGTGAATGTTTTGATTTAAACATTTCTATGTTTTACAAGTTAGATGTAGCTAGGTAGTGGACTGCAATATTCTATGTTTCTATTATAGAATCAGTGATGACCGAATTGGTTTTGGTTATTAGATCTAATTTAAAGAAAAGTTTGTGAAGTTTTTTTTATACATCTGGACCTGAGAATGACTGATTCACCCCCCCTCTCTATTGTTCTAAATCATATTAACAATTGGTATCAAAGTTGTGTTACTTATTATTGGTGTTTACAGAAATCAAATTTAAAGGGACTTGAAGCAAATGATCAGGATGTATAAGAAGGAGGTACCGAAGCTAAATAAGGAAAACTTCCCTACATGGAAAAGCTTAATGAAGCTGCATCTGGCCAGTATTGGTGATTCTGCAAAGTACTACATTGAGAATGACTATGTCTCACCTGTCGCACCTTTGACTGCTAAAGAAATGAGAGCTAAGCAAGAACATAATAAGGCAATGCTAGAAATTGCATCTGCCCTAAGCTATCTAGAATTTGAGGACATTAAGGATTGCGCAAGTGCTAAGGAGATGCAGGAAACTCTTGCAAAGATCTATGGTGGTGACATAAATTTACTAAAAGCTAAGGTTGAGAATCTCAGAGGTAAGTTTGATGAAATGAGAATGCAAGAAGGTGAGAACATTGCACAATATTGTGGTAGAATAAAAGAAGTTGTGAATGCTATTAGAGGAGAAAATGGGACTATTGATGATGAAACTATAATTGGAAAAGTACTAAGAGCTCTACATCCTATATATACTATTAAGATCTCATCTAGTTAGGGATCTAGATGTAACTCTACAAATGTGCTTACTTTGGAAAGTTTGGTTGGCAAGCTGACTAATTTTGAACTCTCTAACTATGATAACTTCACTGTTGGTAGTATTGGTAATGTTGAATCTACTTTTAAGTCACAATTAGTTCTAAACAAGCTAAAGAAAGAAAAATAAAGATGCATCAGTGAAAGTGAAAGTGATAGTGACACTTCTGATGAAGAATTTGAAGATCTAGAAGCTCTTATGGCTAGAAGATTGAGAAGGGGAAAAGGAAAATATAAAGGTAAACTCCCTATTATATGTTTTGCATGTAATAAAGTTGGTCATATAGCTACTAGATGTCCTGATAGGAATGATAAAGATGAAGAAAGAAACAAAAAACACAAAGATAGAAGAGATGACAGAAGCTACCAAAGGCACAAAGACTACAAAGGAAAAGGTAAGAAATCTTGTTACATTGCTGAAGAAGAAACTGACACTGATAGTGATGATTTTGAAATTGAGGTAGTCTATGTTGCAATGAAAGCTAAATTTAATGAGGATGAGAAAACTGCATTGATCTCCTATGTGAACGAGAATGACAAATGGATTATTGATAGTGGTTGTTCACATCACATGATTGGTGACAAGAGTAAGTTTGAGACCTTACATCCTTATAAAGGTAAAAGTGTAAAATTTGGTAATGATGCACCATGTCCTGTTAGAGGAAAAGGTTTGATTAAACTGACTAATAAGATCTCTTGTGAAAATGCATATTGGGTTGAAGGTCTAAATTACAATCTGCTAAGCGTTGCATAGCTCAATAGCACTGGTTACCGAGTATAATTTCATCACAAGAAAGCTAAAATATTTGATACTACTAGTGAATTGATCGAAAGTGGAGAAAAAACTAGAGGTAATTTGTTCTATCTTGACCTATCTGAAGAAGCATGTATGCTTGCACAACTTGATGACATTTGGTTATGGCATAACAAGCTATGTCATGTTAACTTTGATAATCTCATAGAAATAAGCAAGAATAAGAAAGTAAGAGGTCTACCTAGATTGAAGAAACCTGAGAATGTGATGTGTAAGGAATGTCAGTTAGGAAAAATGACAAAGTCAAGTTTCAAGAGCAAATCCTTTACTTTTGAAAACATTTTAGATTTGGTTCATACTAAGCTTTGTGGACCTATGGGTGTACAAAGTTACTATGGTGCTAGATATTTTATCTTGTTTGTTGATGATCATACTAGGATGATGCATGTAATGTTTCTAAAATAAAAATTTGACACCTTTCAATTCTTTAAGTGGTATTTGGCTGAGGTTAAGAAGTAGACAGGTAGGAACCTGAAATGTCTTAGATCTGACTGAGGTCGAGAATTTACATCAAATGAATTCAATCTATTTTTCAATGATAGAGGGATCAAAAGATAGATGTCTACACCTAGAACACCTCCATAAAATGGTATAGTAGAGAGAAGAAATAGATCTATCTTGGATTGTGCAAGGACATTGTTGATTGAAAAGAATGTGGCACAAAAATAATGGAAAGAAGCTATAAGTATAGTTGTCTACACTCTTAACTAGGTACAGATCAAGAAAGGTATAAATTTGACACCTTACAAACTATGGTATGGGCATACACCAAGTGTTAAATACTTTAGAATCTTTCAAAGAAAGTGCTACATATTAAAAGACAATAGGAATGGAAAGTTTGATGCTAAAAGTGATGAAGGCATATTCCTAGGGTATTCCACAAAAAGAAAATCTTATAAGTGTTTGAACTCTAACACTAACAAAATTGTGGAAAGTGTGAATGTCAAAATTGATGAGTATGTAGAAAGAAATGAAGTTGATAGAAAAAGAGAATGAGAAGATTATAGATCTTTTGTGTATATTGAAGAAGAAGAAGAGGCAAGTAACAGACTTGCACCTGATGTCGAGTCTTGGGTAAGTAATGTCAAGCAACATGAAGATGCTGCTGAGCATCAGGAAAACAATATTGAAAGAGAACAAGAACATGAAGGGTGATAAGACAATGCTATTGAGTATCAAGAAGAGGTTGTCGAGCATTCAGAAATTGAATCTAACAATCTTGTTGAGGAACCTGATGAATTAGAGGAGAGAAGAGCTAAACCTATTTTGAAAAAATATGTAAGAAGACATCACAAGCCTGAATAGATAATTGGACACAAACATAATGGAATTCTAACCAAAAGTAAGACAAAGGATCCAACATGTTTACTATGTGAATTTGAACCTAAGTCAACTAGAGAGGCATTAGAAAATGAAGACTAGATACAAGCAATGAATGAAGAGATAGACCAGATAGAGAAGAATGATACTTGGACTTTGGTGTCGAGACCTAAAAACAAAAATGTTATAGGAACAAAGTGGGTGTTCCAGAATAAGTTGAATGAAAAAGGTGAAATAACAAGGAACAAAGCTAGGTTGGTATGCAAAGGCTACGCACAAGAAGAAGGAATAGATTATGGGGAGACATTTTCTCCTGTAGCTAGATTGGAAGGAGTAAGAACTCTTCTTGCATATGCTGCTTATAAAGATTTCAATTTATATAAAATGGATGTCAAGTCTACATTTTTAAATGGTATACTAGAATAAGAAGTTTACATAGAACAGCCAGAAGGTTTTATTGATCCAAACAGAAGACACATGGTATGTAAACTAAACAAAGCACTATATAGATTAAAACAAGCTCCCAAAGCATGGTATGAGAGATTGCATAACTACTTGATACAAATTGGATTTTCAAGAATAAATGACACAAGCAATTTGTACATGAAAGATGAAGAAGGTAAATGTATCTTGTTGGCACAAAAATTTGTGGATGATATTATTTTTGGTGGACAAGATGCTTTGTGTAAAAGATTTTCAAATGAAATACAAACTGAATTTGAAATGAGCATGTTTGGTGAGATCAAATTCTTTGTTGGTTTACAAGTATATTAGATGAAGAAAGGAATTTTCATTACATAGTCTAAGTATGTTAATGAGATACTGAAAACTTTTGGAATGGAAGATTCTAGACCAGTGAGTACTCCTATAGTAACTAGACAAAAGTTATCTAAGAATGATGACGCTAAAGAAGTGAACAAGACTTTGTATAGATCCATGATTGAAAAATTGCATTATGTTGTACATAGTAGACCAGATATTGCACTAGCTATTGGGATTGTGGCAAGATTCTCTACCAATCCTAAGGAAACACACATGATGGCTATGAAAATAATTATGAGATACTTGAAAGGGACTGTTGACTATGGGCTATATTACAAGAAGGATGAAAGATTTGAACTAAGAGTATATAAAGATGTTGATTGGGTTGAAATGTAGATGACAAAAAGAGTACTAGAGGTGGAGATTTCTTTCTTGGATAGAGATTAGTCTCTTGGACAAGCAAGAAACAAAATTGCATTTCCCAATCTACTGCTGAAGTTGAGTATGTTGCTGCTATAGTAAACTGTTCAAATTTGGTATGGATAAAACAATTGTTGGTAGGCATGAAAGAAGAAATCACTGAACCTGTTGTTATTTTTTGTGACAACACAAGTGCTATCAACATTTCTAAGAATCCAGTGATGCATACTAAGACTAAACACATACCAATCAAGTATCACTACTTGAGGGAATTGGTACAAGATAAAGAAGTCCAAATGGAATATGTGAATACAAAAAAAAAATTAGCAGACATATTCACTAAAGCTTTACCTAAAGAAGCACATGAGTATTTGAGAAGTCAATTAGGGGTCCTTCCCCTAACTGAGGCTGCCTAGTTAAGCTAGGAGCACTACATCAAATATAATACAGTAGAATATTTGACAAATTGATGTAGAAGATTGTCACACTTTAGGACTAGCCTAGTGTAGTGAAGAACAACAAAGACAAGGAATCAGTCATAAGCAAGATGATAGAGGGAGAAACACTGAGCTGCACAGATAATATCTACATCTAATGGATGTATGTTTTAGTTGCTACTTTGGCATTTTTCTCAAAGAGGGAGATGAAATGAGATGATATAATAACACATGACACTGAAAATAAAAGTAACGGAGATGATGAAATGAGATGAAGGATCAGGATAGAGGGAGATCTAGAAATTTTTGATGGTCATAGAAGTGAGGCTAATAGATTCTGAATCAGAATGAAGCTAAGTATATTACAATTTTTTTTCTGATGGATAGATAAGTTTTTGGATTGGTTGGTAATCCATGTATTATTCAAGTGATATCATATGGTGTTGCCATCAATGCCAAAGAGGGAAATTGTTGGAAACTGCAGTTGAAGAAATTATTGTGTTGTCATTGATATCAAACCTTAACTAGTAAGACTGTTGCTACTTAGGAAAATACTATATCTATTGTATTGTTGTGAAGAAGGGATAGAAAGGATGGTAATAATAGCACCTAAGGAAAGGTTGAGTTATCATGATGCTACAAAGTGTACTTGACTATGTTGTACAATGATGAGACAATATATTATTTATCTTAGTAAGATTGAAGACTAAACTAGTAGGCTTGACCAAGAAAAAATGGAGAAATCATGTTTAAGCCGAGTGATGTTAGTGTCGACTGAGTTAGTATATGCCGAGAAAAATTTTAGTGTCAACCGAACATCAGTTAATTGCCGAGAAAGATATTATAAGCCGATGAAAATTTTTTTTTAGTAATGATGGAGCTTTCTACATGAAGACCGAGTAGTTGATCATAGTATTGACTGAGCATGAATATTTTTATATTTGAAGAGAATTCAGATTTGGAGTCGACATTATTGAATTCTTGGATTATGTAAAATGTGTTGACTTTATTTATTGATTGTTTGAAAGCATTGAATGCACTGAAAAATGTTTTATTGTAAATCTTTAAGAGATTTGAGATGTTTCAAGAAAAGGAGTCGAAGAACATAAAGTGGGTAGATTCAATTAATCTGACCTAACCCTAAGATCTACGAAGGAGATTGAGCAACAAAAGATGAGTTAACCTAATTGAGGAAGTACTAAAGGAACCTAAGCATTAGGTATGTGTGTGCATAGGTGAAAAGAGGATGTTGGAAGATCAGTAGATTTTATTGACTATATAAGCAGAAAAGGCTGAAGGAGAAGTGTGGAGGTTGCTTGAAGAAAAGTTTCAAGTAGATCAGAGATGGAGATGACAAAGTTTCAAAGTCAGTAAACCAACATTTGTGTATGGAATCAGATTTGATATTTGGAAAGTGAGTTGTATGTTTTTTAGATCAATACTGCTGCTACTTTCTAACCATTGTAACGGTGAAAATCCTTTTAACAGAGGTTGACCTAAAAGTCGTATGTTTAAATCCTTTGAACAAGGTTGCATTCTAAAGGAATGTCTGTAAGTCCGATAACAAGGCTAACTTCTAACAGAGTGATTAAAATCCTTTAATCGGATCACACCTAATAGTGTGTATTGTAACCTTTGACAAGGTTGGCTTTTAACCGAGCTCAGTTTAGAAGAGTGAAAATAATAGTAGCATGTTACAAAGTGGTTTTTCCCAGATTGGGTTTCCACTATAAATCCTAGTGTTAATGCTTGTGTGAATGTTTTGATTTAAACATTTCTATGTTTTACAAGTTAGATACAGCAGGGTAGTGGACTGCAATGTTATATGTTTCTATTATAGAATCAGTGATGATCAAGTTGGTTTTCGTTGTTAGATCTGATTTAAAGAAAATTTTGTGACGTTTGTTTTATACATCTGGCCTGAGAACAATTGATTCACCCCCCCCCTCTTTGTTGTTCTAAATCATATTAACAACATTTTTGTCACTACCAGCTATAGTAGTATGTATTGAAGTTATCTAAAAGTTTTTTGATAAACAAATCAAATAATATGACATTGTAAAGATAATAAAATTGAAGGTTGTCTCTCCAAATAAAATTTAAAAGTGATAATTAATTTAGGGCACAAGGGTTTGAATGTTTGGAGTGAATTTCTGATGATAAATAATAAAGAATTGGTCAAAATTTTATTGAGTAAAATGCATGATGATTGCATTTGGCTAGATAGACCATACTAGATTACAATGAAATCTTTAAAGATGTTACAAGTATCTGTTCACATGGAACAATACCTATGATGAAGCAAGTAAGAAACAAAGAAGTTGAAGAATTGAGAAGTGTCTTTCTATTTCTATAGTTTTAGTTGATTGGTCTATGTTGCAAAGTTGAATTCTAACATGTAGAGCTACATACTTAGCATAATTATTATTTATTTCTATTAATTTGATTATACCAATCTATTTGATTAGTCTTTGTTTTTCTATAATTATTAATATGGTTCTTGATAATCCTAGATTACCCATTAAGGCTCCAACAAAGGTCAATTTGAATCTTCCTTTAGGAGGAGGATTTCATTGTACTTAATGTCTATTTGATTTATCTTTTATAAGTTTTTCATTAGGTATTATTAGATGTTCTTAATTATTTGTTATTTTATTTTCTCATTGATTGTATTTTATAAATTTTCTATTGGATGCCTTGGTGTTTATTTATTTGATGATGTTGATCTACATTTTGGAATTTTGATATGTCTAAGGATGACTTATTTTTCTTGAAGATTCATTAGTTATATTTCTTCCATAGTTTCTATATGGTTTGTGCTAGTATTTATTTCCACAATCCTTCTCATATATTTTCTTTGCATATCCTTGGACATGCTTCAAATATTTCCTTAAGATCATTTTGTAGCAATTCATGCCACCCTAGTTTATTACAAAAATAAGTCTAGCCACAACTTACAATTTTATACCATACCAATAAATGATCTATTATTTATGTATGCTCCTTGCATAAAAGGGCATCTATGTAATTCCATAATATCAATTATTTATAGCCTATCCCCTATTGATTTATTCTTATGCAAAGTTGTCCACACAAAGGCTCTGACTTTTGGAAAAATATATTCCCTCCCCAGAAAGGTTTACTTGGCCAAGCCTTGTTTGAATTATCTAATTGTGTTATCAAATATCCTCATTTTATTGATTGTTATCTAAATTTGTATGCATATCATATTATATTGTCTTTCTTTTCTTATATATAATTGACCTTTTAAATTGTTTTTGATAAAGTGGGAATCAACAATTGTGAGAAGGTGTAGGAGTAGAGAAGGGTTTCCAAATCCTAGTAGTACATATAAGGATGAAACTGATGATGGCTAGAAAGATCTTGATGGTTCTATGTGGGTATGGAAGGTATTTGAGGCCCCTTTCATCCCTATCATTCCTCTGTATGAGTGCTTTATATAGGTCATTTGGACAGGTTTTTTGTTTTTCCCCTATAGCTACTTTTTTTTTGTCCCTAGCTCAGTTTTTGGTATGGATCTTTGTTTTAGGTTGTCTTGTGGTTGTATGGTTCCTTGATTCTATGGTGGAAGTCTTCATTTTGGTGGATTATTAGAAGCTATGTCCATGGGTCTTTTGTCTCTCCCTTTGGAATTCTTCACTGTAGTTGTTGTCATTATTGGGTATTTGAGTAGACATGCTCATGTCCTTGATGGTTAGAGTGTGTATTTCGTTGTATTTCATTTTTTTTTCATAATAGAGATATAAAGTGGCGTGTTCTTTCCTTATGTCTTCTAGTCATTTTGAGGGTCTTTCCTTCCTATTTTTTTAATTTATAAGGTGCCTATTTAAATGCTTTCTTTTCTATATGGGTGAAACTTTAGTATTTTTTGAGCTTCTTCTAATGAAGTGGTTGGATGGATTAGTAGTATGAGTGTTGTTTATAATTTTAAAGAACAATTATCTCACATTTTTCTAATGAAAGACTTAGGGGTAGGAAGAGGACTCTTCATATGACCATAATATATGATATATAGAAGAGATAAATTAGAGTACAATAATATAAATATATTGAAAAGGTTTTGGACAAATTTAATATGAAGAGTGCTAAGGCTTTTAGGATACCACTAGAAGATCATTTTTATTTATCCTCCACAATGTGTCCCAAAAAATAAGAAGAAAAAGAAGAAATTAAAGGTGTCCCATATTCCTTAGCTATTGTGAGTCTCATATATGCCATGGCATGCACCCATCCTAATTTTCCCATGCAGTGAGAGTTGTGAGAAACGTTATGAAAAATTTGGATCAACTTTGCTAGAAAGTGATGAAATAGATATTGTGGTATTTGAAAGACACATAATATTATGTCTTATATTTTGGTGAGAAAGATACATAGTTGCAAGATGCTTTTTTTTAAAATAATAATAATTTCAATGTGGTTAATGAGTTTGATAAATAAAGATAAACTTCAAGTTATTCCTTTTTATTTGTCAAGGCAATGATGAAGGTTTCTAGATTGCAATAAGTGTTTTCACTTTCCACTATGGAAAAATACATTTCTCTCACTAAAGGAGAAAAATAGATGATATGCTTGCAATAGTTTTTGGGTGAATTGGGATGTAACTATTAGAATTAACAAGATAGAAATAACAGTTACATGAAAATATAACCAATGTTAGAAAATAATAAACTACACAAAAGAGAACACAAGAGACAAATATTTAACATGGTTCACCCAATCCATGGGCTACATACACCAAACTACGAGTCCAATATTCTTATTATCTAGTGATTACAACCTGATTATAATCTGCAATCCCGTATAGCTCTATATTGCCACAAGAAGATACTAAAAAACATACATCATGAAATCCCTAACCCTAAGCCATTTTATACAATATTTTTTCTTCTTTAGGGTTAGAATTAGTTACAACATGTTGAACCAAAAAGTAGACAAAAAAATATCCCCAAACCCTAGCAAGGATACATGGAAAGTGTAAACTACTTCTTGATCAGTCACCATAGACCAATAGTCTCCCACTTGGAGACTGATCATGTAGCAATACCGCTACCACATGATGCTCCCAATTGATCAAACTACCCTAGACTTAGTTGTTCCTTTATTCTATTCAGTCTAGAAGACCAACCGAAGTAGAAAAGGAGTTCAAATTTTCCCTTGTTACTACCTTTGTAAATATATTTGCTAGATTATCATCAGTATGTATCTATTCCAGCTTTAACTGTCCATCATCCAAAAATGACCAAATAAAATAGTACCACAACTGTATTTGTTTTGTCTTTGAATGGAGAGCAGAATTATTGGCAAGATGAATGACACTCTGGCTATTTGTAAACAAATAATTTTCCATATATGGGTATGTGCAAGATCATGAGGGGCCAAAAAGTGGCGATGTCAGTTCAAAACTTTGACAATGTAGTTGATGACTTTTTTTTCACCCGAATTTGATAAAACAAAAAGGGTATCTTAAGGAGATTATCAACTTTCTATCGCTATAATTGCTGTCAAATTTTGAATTCAGTAAGTAATTATTAGTTATTTTCTAATTGAGCTACCTCTAAAGTGCTGATTTATATACTGATTGAAAAATGACTATAACTTTCATATGGTATAACATTTTTGAAATCTGAAAAATGCATCACATTCTATGCTTTGCCTACTATAAGGAAAAATAAAATAAATTTGAATTTTGTAAAGTTTTGAATGAGTTAAGGTGGTCAGACATGGGAGTTTTTTTATTCTAAAAATATTGTAGAAAAAATTCATAATTAATTATTTTTTTGGAATAAAATTATAAAAAAATATGTGTCACATCCGAGCATGAGTCTACTACTTATATATAAAATCTTATAACAAAATATTATCATTTTATTATGATTAAGGTGGTCAGACATACACCTACTTCTTATTTTTTTCCTAAAATTTTTGTACTGCTGCATTGAAATCTATACTTTTCACCAATCATAATAGCTTTTTCTCAAAAAAGGCCTAGTAGTTTAGAAATTACATTCAATTTCTATAGATTCTATTCTTATAACTTTTTGATATTAGGTTCATAGCTAGTTGAAATTTTCACATCAAGTTGACTAACCCTGATTTTCTAATTTTTCATTGCCACTTAAGGGCATAGTTTGGCCCCTCATGATCTTGCACATACCCATATGGGTGTCCCAATTCCTCCATGAAGAATTAAAGCCATATCATCTCCTTGGCTACTCCTGTAGTAGAAACATACTCTTCCTTGATAGTAGATAAAACATTCACCTTCTATAAGTAAGAAATCCAAAGCACTTTTGTCCCATCAATAGTAAATATATATCCTGTAGTATTCTATCTAGTATCAAGATCCTCTGCCAAATCTAGGTCAACATAGCCTTGTAAATTAGTAGTAGAGCCCCCAAAATATAAACATTTACTAGATGTTCCTCTTAAATATCCGAGAATCAATTTCACTACATTCCAATGGTCAATCCTAGGATGACTCATATACATGCTAACAACTCCCACTGCATGTGCAATATCTTGTTGAGTACATATACCATAACATACATTAAACTTCCAACAACTTAAGTATAAGGCACCTTGGAAATTTTAGTCTCATCTTTTGCTGGCGTTGGACACATCTCCTTAGTCAATTTCAAATGACCAAAAAAAGGTCTATAGATAGTGTTAGTCCATTTTCCTGTCAATGCAAAATCTTATGAAAATGGCCTATTCTCTGCAATTTTTCTTATGCTGTCTTGCCATGCCTGCAGTCACAATTTTAACTTGTGAAGTAGATCCCCAATATTTCATGATGTGCGCCCTTAGCCTTGTGCTCTTCATTGTGTCACCCTGCTCTAGTCCAGATCATGTAAGCTAATTTGCAAAACCCAGGGAGTTATTAAAGTTTTATGGTCTGCAAGAAATAGTCTAAGAATTTCCCAAAGTGTCAAAAACCTGTGCTATTTTCTATTTGGTCCGCATGAATACCCTGGTTGTTTTTGACCTTGTACCTTCCCACTTTTGCACACTTGTCTTCTGGCATTGAAAACCCTCGATGTTTTTGCATCCCTTGTTTAACTTTATGCTAAATGTCGAAAACCCTGGATGTTTTTGATCCTTCACTGTTGTGAAAACCTTAGATGTTTTTGACCTCGCATTTTTGCCCTATTTGTTGGCTTTTCCCTAAGCACACAAGTGTGATCAATGGTGGGACCTAGTTTTCAGATGAGTTAGAGGATCCTGACATGTCGGAGCATCAATGGTTGTCGCTAAAGTGTGAAAGATTTGTCAGAGCTATGCGAAATCATGCTGGCCATTGATTCTTCTTTATGGTGTAGTGTTTCAACCTATGGGTCCATTGCTAGGGTGGAATGAGTTGGCATCTTCTAATTGGTTGGTGGAATGACATGTTGGATGGCATCGGTGGGTCCATAGTTTTTTGAAAGAGTTAAATCATGGACCTATCTGGTGGTTGTCATTATACCACTGAGCGGAGATGCTCACTTTTTAACATCATGGTATAGCAATGATCATCGATTTTGTTTTATGTGGAAACTACTTGGTGGATCCATTTGTTAGAGGTGGTTATGTGGCAGCCTATGGGTGGCTATTGCATGATCGCATGTCAGAGGTTTCTGACATGCAATCCTGTGACAAGGGTGCCATGTTGTGTTGGGACTCAGTGGTAGGTGGTTTGTGGTGAGACCTATCTGCTCAGTGGTGATGATGTGCTCGATTCTCATTGGTTAGTGGGGTGACGAGCTGGGTGTTGTTAGTGGGGCCGAGGTCTAATGAAGGTTAAAGAGTGGGAGGATCTGGTGGTTTTCATTATACCACTGGGCTAAGATGCAGGAAGTTTAATGTTGCAGTGTAATGATGATTGTCAATTTTGTTTAAAGAAATGTAAAGCGCTCGGGCCCGAGAAAAGTAAACGAATCTGATGGCCACGATATAAAGTTGATCTCAATTCAAATGTTGATCATTGATAGATTGATGGTGCCCTGAGGATGACCGCTATGTTTCAAATTCAAACTTCTAAGTGGGTCCGTGTTCAGCATTGCACGGCTAAGTGATTGCAGTCACATGATTGCAAGGGTGAGTAGGGTGTCTTGTGATCATGTGACCAGGCATAAATGTAAACTAGGATTCCTTTATGGGCCGCCCAATTTTCTAGAATAGAATAAATCGATGGTTGTGTTTTAAAGTTGACCAGCTAACCGTTGGTGCCCAAATTCAAATATGATTGTAGGGTTTCTTGTAGAGATTTTTTGCAATAGGAAGTACTAAAATTCAATGCTTTGCGGCTAGCTTTGATTTGGTTTGGTTGCAGTAGGTGTTGCAGTCTGGTCTAAGGCTCTTGTGGTTGATTGCAATAATGTTTTGTACCTGGAGGAGTGTGGTTTTGTGCTTGAGGTGTGTTTGTAGGTGGCTGATTAGACTAGTTTTTATGACAATCTCTTGGTTTTCTATCCTAAGCTCACAGTTTTTCATGATTACAGATCTACTTGAGATCTTCTCTCTGGATTGCTTGGTTTCCAACCCCTACAATACATTTTGATGTAATTCTTGGTTGGGTAGTTGAAGCCTTAACCCTAGTCATCTGTAGCTTGTTGCAACCTATTTTGGGTTTCCAAGATGGCTAGTGGTATAAGTAGTAAGAGTTCTGATTTTGTAAGGGTTCCAAGATTTTGGTCTTCCTAGTTCTGTGATCTCTAGTCTTTGGTTCCTTGTTCTAGTCTTTGGCAATCCAAGGGATTCCATTCTCTGGTTCCATTCTCTTGATGCTGAATGCAATAAAAACATAAGTCTATAGCAGATTCTCATTTTGAGTCTTTGAGTGAAGAGTTTTCCTTGTATGTATTGATACACTCTCATGAAATACAATACAGTTTCTATCCTAGTTCTATTATTGTCTCTTTGCTTTGTGTTTATTCTTTTATGTTTCTATTTGTAAGGCATATAGAGCATACTAGTTGTAAGGTAGCTATTCTAATTGTTGCATGAGTTTCTTTCAAGGAAAGGATTAAATCCTTATGTGCAATTTCAGGGAATGAACACATCTGTTGGGATCCTGATGATAATAAGCTAGGATTGAGGGGGTAGTTTGTAAGGCACTCTATCCAAATTGTATGTGGTTTGTAAGGCATATCACTGTATTTCTTAGAAACCCCTTTGTTGATTTATGTTAGACTCTTTTTCCCAAAGGATTAGGCACTGGTCTGGTCTCTGCTATATAATCACCTTTCAGTCATCAAACATCAAAATCATTCAAATACCTTTCCCTTTCATGTTGGTAGTATTAGGAGTTTCTCCCTGGTCTTTAGACTCATTCTATGCAAATAGGGTTGTTGCATAAGGATTGGCTTTATTGGGGTATAGGATACCTAAAGGGGTTTGAAGATTATTCTATAGTAATCTATCTACAAGCCTATTGTTTATCATGAGGTATCTTTAGTGTGTAGATAAGGCAATACCCACCTGAGTGATGTGGAGCTCAAAGAAGAAGGAGGGTTCCTTTTAATCCTCATCAATTAGACTTTTTTCTTGTCAAACTTGAGTGCCTACCCTAAGAATCAAGCCCAACTATTTGATTCAAGTTTGGTCCTAGAAGGAAAAGCTCTAACAAAATGGTGACTCCGCTAGGGAACCATTGGAAAGTGTCAGATGAACAAACAAGCATTTGCTAAATCTTCTCACCTAGTTGTGAGTGGCGGCTCTGATTTTTCTCTATTTGATCAGTGAAGTTTCTGATAAGTAGTGAACCCTGTGATATTTTGTGTATTGATTGGAAGAATATACAAAATCAGTGCAATATCTTCCTCTTCAAGGAGGTGGTGACTCTATATATCAAAGAACCTAATAGAGTTGCATGGTGAGCTCTAGATCTGCCATGTCTTCCTAGTCAACAAAGTTTTCTACTACAAAACTTCCAAGTATTTATGACTACAATGTTTCCCTATCAAGTATTCAGTGCTAGTATAAAGGGAAGACTAAGATAAGATGAGTGGCTCTCATCTTGCTTCAAATCCAATGGATAATCAAGGGAAAAGCTAGTCTAGGCAACTAGGTTTTGTCAAGTTGGATAGACCTTTGAGTTGTGTTCTTCCAACATCCCCTCATTCTTTTCCTGGTGAGCTATTAGGTCTAATTCCTATTTTTGATTGTTAGTATGATTCAGCAGTGAAGCATGTCCTAGCATTCTATAGATTTATTATGGAATATCAGATTTTTAATAAGGATGTTAGTATGATGTTTTTTGGGAGATCCCTCAAAGGGGTTGCATCTAATTGGTATCTAATTCTACCCCCAAAATGCATCTCTTCTTTGACTGAATTCAAGTGGTTGTTCTTAGAGGAGTTTGCTGATGATGATGAATGGAATAAGTTGCAGAGGGATCACCAGCAAAAAGGGAATACAGGTTGTATTTCAGAGCAATCCATATCTAATGTTGAAGGTACTTCTTCTGATGAAGTTTTGTCAGAGGAGTATTCAAATTGTGGCAGTGAGCAGGAATCAGAATCAAGGTGTGCAGGATCCTCCATTCATTCAGAGATGTTTGAATGCAATTTTAGTGGTTATTCAGGTGAAGATGGTGAAGGCAGTGATGTTGATGTATCCTCATATGAGTCAGATGCATCATGGGAGGAAGAAAGTAATGGTGGAAGTGAACACTCCTTCAGTGAGGAGTATGAAGATAAGGAAGTGATAATTCAATGTGATGACAGTGGGTTTGAAAATGAAGATTTAAGTGATGGGTTATTAAATAATCCTAAAGTGGGTAGTGAGCTTAAAGTGTTCACTAATGCTTTATATGATGAAGACTATGATGATTATCAGCCCATTTTTTGTCCTTGATGTTCAACATGGTGCATTGCATGGAGTCATCAATCCTTTGTTTGAAGAACATGTGGAGGTCTCATATTTAGTTGAATCAGGATGCCCATTTTCCATTTGTGGGTATCAGTTTGATAATTCATTCAAGGTCCAGCTGGCCGCACTAGCAGAAATACAAGGTCAAGGTATGAATGAGGCTTTTCTGCAACTAGAATATGAGGCTTTTGTGTTTCCAGTTGATGGCATGCATGAATCAGTAGGTAAAGATCAGTTTTAGTATAGAGGTGCTGATCATGGACATGATGAATCTTTTCTTCATAATGAGCAAAAAGAGGGGAGTGCTAAAAAATTTTATATGCACTATGAAGATAGTTATTTTGTTTTGCCTGACAAGATGGTTGAAAATGTTGACATACCTGGTGAAACAAATGAAGATAAAATGTTTGATGTGCCACATGAAGGAAGAAATGAGAATCAATTTTTTGACAGAGGTGGGAACTGACTCTTGTATGTGACTTAATGTGACCTCTAAATCAGGCACAACACAACATGGTCATTATTCACTTGATAGAATTTGGGAGAGAGTATGAAGAACTCAATCCAAATTCCATGGTGAGGTGACCTGTTGCCTCCTATGTGAATGGGGTGTTTGAATACTCTCAGAATGAGAGCCAATAGCTGGGAGACCAATTCAACAATGAAGGATTTCCAAGAAGCAATAAAGATGAGCAAGATGAAATTAATCTAAGATTAAGTGCAATTCGATCTAAGAATGAGGATGTAATTAATCTAAGAGCTTGAAAATAAAGATGAGATGCAACTTAATCTAAGAACTTGAAAGAAATATGATATTAAACTAAGAACAAATAAGCAAATTTAGTCTAAAATGTGATGCAAAGATTATACTAATAATGAGATATTAATCTAATAAATGCAATGAAAAGCTTTGAAAACAATGAATCAAATGAGACTAAAAAAAATGCCTATAGTGTAGATGCTCTCAAAAATTGCTCTCCCTAATGAAGAAAAAGATCCCAAAATAAATAGAAGAGCCAAGAGGAGGAGGAAGTGTTTCTTGATTTGAAACTCCTGACCCTTCATATCCCTTTTGGGACAAATTAGCATGAATTACTTTATTAAAAGAATGGAAAATGCCACATGAGGACCTTTCAAATATCTCAAATTATTAATTCAAGAAAAGGTGTCCATTCAAATAACAAGCAATTAATTAATTCCTTTTTTATGTGTATTAGCCAAAGGGGGTGGTTTGATTTAATTTAATTTAAAGCACATAGGACTTTACAATTAAATTAATGTATCATAGAGATAATTTAGCTAATAAAGTCAAAGAGACTTAGGAATTAATTTAGTATTTGATTATTGCAATTTAGGGTCTTTGCAACTGACATCAAGTCAAATAGAGCCAAGTAGGAGAGAAAATTGCCTAGTGAGATAGGACTTTGATGACATAGAAAATTGAAGAAATGCACCAAAATTGATTGAAATGATTAGGTGCCAATTTTGGGGTATTACATTTGCCCCTCTTTGAATTGATGTGGAAACAGTGTATTGATTCAAAGAATAGTCTGAAGTGACAGATGACGAGAATTTCTGTAGTCCAAGTTAGATTGCAAAGACAACGGTCTTAGAAGAGAACCAGAATTGGAGTTAGATTGCCCCAATACCAATTGATGAAGATGCAGATTTAGGACTCTTTGAATCAGGGTTAGATTGCCCCAATACGAAGCTCAGCCCTCTGAGACCCAAGTTAGATTGCCTAGATAACGGTCTAAAAGAGATTTCAAGATTCATCTCCAGAATGAAGATTGACTCCCAAGAATCAAGGTTAGATTGCCCCAATACCTAAAAGATAGATGATGAGATAAGAAGATGTGAGACATCAAGATGCCCCAAGCAATGAAAACTGATGATTCAGATCAGACTGATTCAAGAATTGATTTGACAAGATTCAATGATGCAATCATCCTACCCCCTCAAGAGTGAAATCAAAAGATGACACATCAGAAGGATGATAAAAAACAAGAGATTGTAGAGAAAAAGCAATTAGATTAGATTTGCAAAGCTGCAGAAGTGAATTGGAGCAAAGCAGAGGTCTTGTTGACCAAGTTTGACTAGGTTGACCATGGTTGACTAAATTTGACTTGAGTTGACTTTGATGAAAAGAGAAAAGATCTCAAGAGCATGATGTAAAGATGAGGATCTAGCAAGAAAATGATGCCACAAGGTTGACTACACAAGCATCCGATCCCAAAGGATCACAGAATTTAAAATGCGATTTCGAGCTATCTAGAGATGTCAGATTTTGATTTCAATCCTGAAAAAGGATGCAGCCAAGATGAGACTGGGACAAAAGATGAGAACCTTTGATGAGCAGATCTAGAAGAAAGCAATCAAGAGAGCAGCAAGAAAGTGCTCCAAATGCAAGCCTAGAATGAAAGATGCAAGTCTAAATGTAGGCCTAGGATGAACAAATGCAATCCTTCGGACTCAGCTGTTGGAATCATCGTATTTATCATCATTGAGTTTGTTTAAGCATGGGACAATCACAAGATGCCATACAATTCTCCCCAACATCACTATCATGAGAACATGAATATGACATAAGTCTTAGATTTTTCGGAATGAGGTGTAAGCATTAAGGTACAAGAAGCCAAAATGACCTGAACACCTATTCCTTTTAATCTAGCAAGCTAACATAAGCATTAGAACATAGATGCTAGAATGACCTGAATGTTGCTTGCAACAGACACACCAAACATGCAGGAGTTCCTTCTTTTGCCAAAGATTTCCCCATGGTGGGTGCCAAAATGTATGTGACTGAATGTGACCTCTAAATCAAGCACAAACGCAACATAATCATTGTTCCTATGATCGAATTATGAAGAGAATATGAGTTATTCAATCCAAAATTCATGAGGAAGTGACCTATTGCCTCCTATGCAGGCAGGGTGTTTAATCGCTCTCAGATTGGAGAACCAACAACCATCAGACCGCTACTACAATGGAGGATTTTCCAAGAAAGCCATAAAGATGATATGCAAAGCTAGAATCAAACTAAGATGAATGTAATTAATCTAAGAATACTTTGAAAGAGATATGAGATGCAAATTTTCTTTTTTATTTTGAAATAAAGATGATATTATACTAAGAAACCAATAAGAAAATTAACTCTAATATGAAATGCAATATTAAACTAAGATGAGATAATAGGCTAAATATGCAATAAAAAAAAAAGCTTTGAATCAAATGAGATAAAAATTCGCTATAGTTCAATTACTCTCCAAATTGCCATCCATGAATGAGAAAAAGAAGCTCATTAAATAGAAGAGCCAAGAGGAGGAGGAAGAGTTTCTTGATTCGTAACTCCTAACCCTTCATATCCCTTTTGGGACAAATAAGCATGAATTACTTTATTAAAAGAATGGAAAATGCCACATGAGGACCTTTTGAATATCTCAAATTATTAATTCAAGAAAAGGTGTCCATTCAAATAACAAGCAATTAATTAATTCCTTTTTTATGTGTATTAGCCAAAGGGGGTGGTTTTAATTTAATTAGAAAACACTTAGGACTTTAGAATTAAATTAATTTATCATAGGGGTAATTTAGCCAATTAAGTCAAAGACTTTAGGAATTAATTTAATATTTGATTATTGCAAATTGGGGTTTTTGCAATTGACATCAAGTCAAGTAAAGTCAAGCAGGAGAGAGAAAATTGCCTAGTGGACTAGGACTTTTGAAGATATGAAATTGAAGAAATGCACCAAAATTGATTGAAATTAAATAGGTGCCAATTTTGGGGTACTACATTTTCCCCTCTTTGAATTGATGTGCGAATAGCATGTTGATTCAAAGAATAGTCTGTGACAAGAATTTTCGTAGTCCAAGTTAGATTGCGAAGACAACAGTCTTAGAAGAGAATCGGAATCAGGGTTAGATTGCCCCAATACCAATTGATGAAGATGTAGATTTAGAACTATCTCCGAATCAGGGTTAGATTGCCCCAATACGAAGCTTAGCCCTTCGAGACCTAGGTTAGATTGCCTAGATAATGGTCTAAAAGAGATTTCGAGAGTCATCTCCAGAATGAAGATTGACTCCCAGGAATCAAGGTTAGATTTCCCCAATACCCAATAGATTTCAAGAACCATCTCCAGAATGAAGAATGATCCTTAAGGATCCAAGTTAGATTGCTCAGATAGCTAAGAGATAGATTTCTAGATGACAAGATGTGAGGCGTGAAGATGCCCCTAGCAATGAGGACTGATGATTCAAATCAGACTGATTCAAGAATAGATTCAAAAAGATTCAAATGATGTAATCATCCTACCCTCTTGGGAGTGAAATCGAAAGATGACATGTCAGAAGGATGATAAACAACTAGAGATTGCAGAGCAAAAGCAATTAGACTAGATTCGTGAAGCTGCAGAAGTGAATCAAAGCAAAGAAGAGGTCTTGTTGACCAAGTTTGACCATAGTTGACCATGGTTGACCAAATTTTGACTAGGGTTGACTTGATGAAAAGAAGCAAAGATGAGGATCTGGCAGGAAGATGACACTAGAAGGCTGATTGCACAAGCATTCGATCCATGAGTCCAATATTTAAAACATGATTTTGGGCCACTTAGAGATGTCAGATTTTGATTTTGATCCCAAAAATGGATTTAGAATAGTCGATTTAGCCAAGGGTGCAATTTTCATGCAAAACGAAGCACTTTCAAAAATTAGGTCAAAAGCTATATAAGGCTCGGAGGAATCATTTTCAAATCATTATTCATCTTCATCTTCTAGTGATTCTGAGCTCTGAGATAGAGAAATGGAGGGTCTTCCACTACATACACACCATTTTGAGCACTCTTGATGACACACCCAGCCACCAGAGTATGACGCACCTGTAAGTAGTCGATAAACCTTCCATTTCAATTCGTACAGTTGTTTTAAGAGAATCTAGCATAGATAGGAACAAATTTATGAAATCTCACGTGAGAAAGTAGGTCTCTCGCATGGGCCTATGTTCCCCTTCACATGAGCATTTAGTTTCCTCGTGCGAACTAGCATGCAACTGGTTTAGAGTCTCGTGCGAGCTGTTGGCTGGTCCTGCGCAAAGATTCTCTTTCCTCGCGCGAAGAAGTTCTTGTCTTGCACGAACTAAGAGTTTCTTCGAGTGAAAGAATGTTGCAAAATTTATAGTTCATCCAAATTTTGGAAAATTTGCATGAAATCAGCCAAGTAAAGCCTTGTAGAGTCTTGTCTTAGGATAGAGCTTTGCTGTAGTTGCTATTGCAATGTTGAAAACCAGCATGATTGAGGTACTGACCCCGTATCGTCACTTGCTTTGCAAGTTGACTTTCTAGATGTTGCATTCCGGGCACACCACCCTGTCATCACTCCATTAGTTCAGAGACTTATAGATGCTGAGAGTGCTCATATTGATGCTCTTGGCTTGGGATATTTGTGTGATTTACCTGACATTCAGGTAAATCACGGCCTTCTTACAACACTAGTAGAGTGTTTCCATTCGGAGATGAACACATTTCATTTTTCGATGGGAGAGATGATAGTGACCACGGAGGATATATATAGGATCCTGCAGATACCTATTCATGGTACCCATGTTGAATACAACACATAGCCACGATAGGGTACAGTGTCCTTGAGAACTATCTTCATGGATGATCTTGTGATGGGCCAGGCCATCTCTTGGGAGGATTTGATGCGTAGATATGGTGGTACTCATCCATTCTAAGTTGCTTTGGCGATGTTTCTGAGTTGCTACCTTGTACCTGATCGAGGTCAGCATGGACTAGAGTGCGGCTAGGGTACCATGCTGTAGAGGATGTTGGACAGACTAGCTATGAGATTTGGATGGGGAGAGTGTATGCTGGCACACATGTATCATGAGATGCATGAGATTGTTTATCGAGATGCAAGATCGATGGCAGTAGGAGTTTTCATCTCACAGATCTGGGCTTGGGAGCACCTCCCCGTGTGCAGACCCCTTTTTCATGATACTCGACAAGCACTGGAGCCTTACATATACAAGTATTTAGGCATGATGACCCAGCCCCTATTGGGTAAGATAAAGCAGTGGAGGGCATAGTTGGATGATATGGCCACTATAGTTTGGAGACCCTGGGTAGCTACTGAGCCCTATGACAATGCTCGGAGAGAGCTGGCTACCATGTTTGTGTCACATCCACTGATTGGATGTACTATTCAAACCATTGAGAGATTCCTGGTTACACATGTCCTGTGCTAGTTTGGCAGACAACAAGATATTTCATAGGAGTACTACCCCTATGCCCACTTCTCCAACGAGGAGAAGAAGGGGTGGCATGCATGATTGGATCCAGGGCGATGCACTATAGAGTCATGCATCCTGCTAGCACAATGGGACTACATGGTGGATGTCACCAATGCAGGGGTGACACCTGTATACAGGGATCAGCTGATCGCATAGCCTCATCTAAGGTTTATAGATCCAATTGGTGCAGGAGCACAGTAGCAGCCAGCACAGCAGCAGTAGGCACAGGCAGAGAAGCCTATTTAGCAGCAGGCTACGTAGCAGCAAGCACCATAGCAGAGAGTTTTGAGACCCCGATCAGGATAGGTGAGCATATCTGCTAGGACTATGGGCTCAGATCCAGGAGTAGGGAGCAGCGCTATGCAGCAAAGGTCCACAAGACCACGTACAGGTGACATATCCCAATAGGTACCATAGGGGGATGATACCGATATGCCAGACATTGCAGTTGGGGTAGATATAGTACAACTATAGGAGGCTCTCAGGAAGAGCCATGAGAGAGTATGGCAAGTGTAGCATGAGCATGATGATTTTCACATGCATGTTATCTGAGAGGAGACCCAAGTAGTAGATAGGGATGCAGAGATCAGATAGCTACAGGTGGAGTTAGCACATTCGAGATTAGAGATGAGATATGAGGCTTCCCAGGCAACATATTACTATGCAGCATATTGCAGAGCTATTTCGGATATATCAGAGCAGGTTCCTCCATTTGTTGAGAATGTCGGGGCTCCACGACCACCTCCTCTAGTACCTCCATAGTTTCCACCATAGGCTCCTACACAAGCTCCTTCACAGCGACCTATGCCACCACCACAGAGACCGATGCTACCTCCACAGGCACCAGCATAGTAGGCTCCTCCACATCCACCCCCTCCTAGTGGGAGTGGATCTTGATTGTGTTATAGCTCATTTTTGATACTGTGCTCGAGTAGCACCTCTCTTGTATATGTGATGAAGGGTGCTCCCCTTAATACCACAAACACATAACAGATATAGAGAAACAACAACAATATGCAAGAACAGAAAATTGGCTTCTTATTATCTCCACAAATGTGGAATTACAAACTTTCAGAATTACAATATGCAAAGCCACATGGGCATTCCCTTACAATATTCTGTAGGACCAAGCCTCGAGCTATTACCTAGATCTACTACCCAGAACTATTCTGAACTGCCTAAGACAATAATACAGCCTTCCTTATATAGGCAATTTTCCACCGCCTGGGAAGGTTCCAGAATTTTTAGCCAATAAGGCCGACCAAACTTAGAATTATTTTATTTTACATTTTATTACATCATAGTCGGCTCAAGATAACCTTTGAAACCCGAACATAAATTTTGAAGAAAATTATTTTTTGCCATTTCAGGTGGCCCAACTTTCGAAGACCATAAGTCATCACCCGTTGACCCGCTCGGCTATTATAACCCCATTTAAAAAATGCCACGAAGCGCTCTACAGGCTTGACCCGTGCAAGCGCCCGTCACCCAAATTTTTGACCTCATCCAGGGCCTCTAAAGCCTTCAAAATTGAGTTCAAAGTTTCTGTACCCTGCTGCCAATACTGAAAATCTTCAATATCTTCCAATATACACTTGATCTGGCAATGAAACTTTACTGGCAGACTTATATGACCAAAATGAACCTCCAAGGAAGAAATCAGATCATTCTGAGAACATACGAAAATTACCAAAAAAAAAATAGCAACTTTCCATAAATAGCAGCTCTGCACAAAATAACCCTTATTGAATATAAAAACAGAAATATTTTTGGGTGATGCAAGATTTCTCTTACACCCAGGATGCTCCTGCATCAATATGACATTTGGATCGAGAGATATATATATGAGATTGATGATTTTTTTTTTGATATCATTGTACTTGTTGTAAATTGCCTAGATATATGATGTTTATGAGATGTTCTTCTGGATGCTTTAGATGTATGTATGAACTGCAATGATAGATAGATAAGTGTGAAATGTATGATTTATGCTTATAGTGGATGCATATGTATATGTAGATGCGAATGAATTTATGAATGCAAATGGAAATGAAATGCAATGGATATATAATGTATATGGTACTAATCATCTCATGCAGGATTGTAGCAATATATAACAGGTACTAATCAAAAGATAGATATGTTCGACAATGAGGACCAGACACTTGTGCAGCCAAGAAGAACCCAAGACAATAAATGAGAACCTTTGATGAAGACAATTAAGAGAGCAACAAGATATCATCTCAAAATTCAAGTTGAGAATGCAAATGCAAGCCTAGAAAATGCAAGCCTAAGCTAAAGATGCAGGCCTAAAAATGAAAATGCAAACCCTAGGACTTGGTTGTTGGACTCACCGCATTTATCATCATAGAGCCTTTTAAGTTCAGACAATCACAAGATGTCATACAATCCTTACTAGTATCGCTATCATGAGAATATGAATATGACATAAGTCTTAGGTTTTTCGGAATAAGGTGTAAGCATTAAGGCATAAGAAGCTAGAATGACCTGAACACCTATTCCTTTTAATCTAGCAAGTTAACATAAGCATTAGAGCATAAATGCTAGAATGACCTGAATGTTTCTTGTGACAAACACACCAAACACGCAGGAGTTCCTTCTTTTGCCAAAGATTGCTCGCAGTGACCCTTATGTTCACTTAACAGGATGAGCGTTTACAATTTCACCAGTAGCAGAAAGAAGTCACTCAAAAGACAAGGAGAAGAACCAACCTCATCGAAGCATCCATATAAAAGGAGTCGAGGTATGCATGGCCATCCAATATGAGATAGAGGCTCTTACAGATGGACACCCCTCTTATATGAATTCTTTGGATCATTGGAACTAAACCAACAAGTAGAAAGCAAAAGGAAAGTAAACAAATGAACACTCAAAGAAAATAAAGCTCAACAAGCCTCAGGGGAACACTAATCAAGTTTTAGTTTCAGTTTAAGTTTGTGTTCAAGAAAATTGAAGTCGATTCAGAAACATACAATGTTTGAAGTCTCAACAGGATAGTGATAGCGGGCAGAGACAGTGAGAATCACTGGTGACTATCACGGGAGACTAAATCTCAAAAAGATATCAGGAAGCTAACGAAGTATCGGTAGGAAAATGCAGTGAGAACCACTGGTGACCGATACGAGAGAGAGATTCTCGAGGTGAGAAATCTCAGAGATACTAGCGAAACATCAGTAGGTAGACACAGTGAGAACCACTGGTGACTGATGTAAGGGAGAGGTCCAAAAAGTGAGAGGTTGAATGAAAGCTAGGTATCAGTAGGCAGGCACAGTGGGAACCACTAGCGACTGATACATGAGAGATCCTCAAGGAGAGAAATCTCAAAAGTAGCTAGGCATCAGTAGGCAAATGTAGTGAGAACCACTGGTGACCGATGCTCAAAAAGAGTTTCCAAAAGTGATAGGACAATGCTCCCTAGACTAGGCAGGTGCCCCCAAGTGTGAACCAGTTCCAATCTATGAAGAGTCGAGAAAAATCTCGAAGACACTAAAAGCAAGGCATGAGCTAGCAAACTAAAGCAGGAAACAAAGGAAGCAAACTAAAGCAAGAAACTAAGAGCCAAGCGGTGCTGAGAGAAGATGCAGCTTTACGAAACAAGTGGCACCTGTTTACCAACTTTTCACCATCTTGGCAGAGATTCTATTTTTGCTACCATGACGCCTGTTTACCAGGTTTTCATCAATGGCACATTTTTTTCTTTTTCAATTTTTTTGTACTTTTCTCTTTTTTTTTATTTTTTTGTATTTTTGAAATTTTCTATTCTTTTTGTATTTTTGAAATTTTCTATTTTTTTTGTATTATCAAGGTGCCTGTTTACTAGGTTTTCACTAGGATAATAGATACATCAAAGCGCCTGTTTGCCAGGTTTTCACTAAGATGATCATTTTTTTAGGACATTTTGCAATTTTTAGGATTTTTTGCAATATATCAATTTTTAGAATTTTTTCAGGATGAATAAGTATGTACATGAGCATACTGAGAATGTTAGCTGTAGAACTTCTTCAAATGAAGAGTGTTGATGGGCTCTTTGAGTGCCTCTCCTTCAGTGGTGGAGAGTTTGTATGCGCCAGATCCAAATGTTGTAGTAACAATGTATGGACCAAGCTAGTTTGGTTCAAATTTTCCTTTCTAAACTCTTTGCTGTTGATTCTTGGGGTTTTCTCTCAAGACGAGATCACCCACTTGGAATTCCCTTTGTCTGACTTTTTTATTGTATACTTTTGACATCCTATGCTGGTATGCTCGAAGATGATCAAACGCCACCTTCCGACGTTCATCCAGTAGTTCAAGCTCTTGTAGCCTAGATATTCTGGTATCTTCATCAGTGATGAGGCCCTTTAGAGAGACTCACAAAGTAGGAATCTCAACCTTAATACATAACACTGCATCTGCTCTGTAGACTAAGGTGAAGGGGGTGGCCCCTGTTGGTGTCCAGATACTTGTTCTATAAGCCCATAAAGCTGGATTAATCTGGAGATGCCAATCTCTACCAGATTTGTGAACTATTCTATGCAAAATTTTGAGAATCATTTTATTGGAAGCTTCTGCTTGTCCATTACCCTAAGGATAATAGATAGATGACCAATGTTGAATAATCTTAAATTTGGCACACAAGTCCATCAAGTCCTTATTTTTGAATTGTCCCCCATTGTCAGTGATAATAGATGAGGGTACACCATATCTGCAAATGATGTAGTTCAGAATGAACATAGCAATAGTCTTTCCATCAGCAATGGTGAGAGGAACTACCTTGACCCATTTGGTAAAGAAATTTGTAGCAGTGATTATGAACTTGTGTCCCCTTGAAGAAGAAGGATGAATCTGCCCTACCAAATCAAAGGCCCATTGCTAAAATGGCCAAAAAATGACAAAAGGTATAAGCTCTTGAGCAGGAGCATGAATCAGATTCCCATGATATTGGCATTGCTTACAATTTTTGGTATATTGAACAGCTTCTCTTTCCATATTCAACTAGTAGTATCTAGCTCTAATAAGTTTGTGAGCTAACATTAGACCACTCGAATGAGAGCCACAGCTACCTTCATGTACCTCAACTAGCGCATGTTTGGACTCATCAGGTTCTAGACACCTGAGGAGAGTACCATCTAGACCTCATCTATACAAGTCATTTTCTATGATAACATACCGTGAAGCAGTGTGAATGAAGTGACATTTTTCATTCTGGGTGTAAGTGTTGGGTATGATTTGGTCCTGAAGGTAGGAATAAATGTGATGGTAGCGGGATGAGTCACGTCTAATAACTAAATAGATCATCCTAGAGTCAGGGCTATCATAGGTAGGGTAATGCAATGTTTCTACCAGGAATTCATGTCTGAAATCATTTAATGGCATTTGTAGCATTGAAGCAAGAGTAGCCATGGCATCAGCCACCTTATTGTCTGCTCTTGGAACTTGTTGAAAAGAAATATGTGCAAAGTACAATTTCAAATCATCCACCATTTTCTTGTAAGGTATTAGCTTGTCATCCTTTGTTTGATAAACATCATTGACTTGGTTGACAATCAACTGAGAGTCTCCAAAAACTTTGAGCTTGTCCACACACCATTCAATGGATATCTTCATTCCATTAATGAGAGCTTCATACTCTGCTATGTTGTTTGTACAAGGAAACATCTTATATGCTTTTGGCAATGAGTACCTCTGAGGTGTTATAAATAGAATACCTACACCTGATCCTTGTTGAGTAAACGATCCATCAAAGAACATGCTCCAAGACTGGTGTGTAAGAAGCATGATGGATTCATCTAGAAATTCAATGCTCAAAGGTTGATGATCTTTTAATGGAGCTTCTGCCAACTGATCAGCAATTGCTTGTCCCTTAATGGCCTTTCTTTCCACATATTTGATGTCAAACTCACTAAGAATCATGACCCATTTAGCTAATCTACCTATGAGGGTAGCTTTGTTCAACAGATATTTCAGTGGATCAATTTTTGCAATAAGCCTTGTAGTGTGAGCCAACATATAATGTCGTAGCTTCTGAGATGCAAACACTACAGTCAGAAAAACCTTTTCAATAACTGAATAATTCATCTCATAGGAAACTAATGTCCTGCTGATATAGTAAATAGCCCTTTCTTTACTGTTCTGATCTTCTTGAGCTAGGAGAGCTCCCAAAGATGTGTTTGTGGCCGAGATGTACAATATAAGTAGCTTCCCGTGAATGGGAGGCATCAGAATTGGTGGATTAGCGAGATACTGCTTTATCTGAGTAAGTCCTTTATCACACTCTTCATCCCATTTATAGGTCACACCTTTGTGTAGAGTTTTAGTAAATGGTTGGGATTTATCAGCTAATTATGAGATGAACCGCCAAATGGATTGTAATCTTCCCTAGAGACCTCTCATCTGACTTATGTTTTTAGGTGGAGGCATGTCCATAATAGCTTGCACCTTTTTTGGATCCACCTCTATACCCTTAGCTAAAATAATGTAACCCAAGAGTTTTTTGGAAGTAACGCCAAATGCACATTTCTTGGGATTAAGTCAGACTAAACTATTCCATGCGATCAAGAATAGGACTCAAATATTCAAGGTGAGTTCTTCATTGCATGCTTTTGGCTAAAGTATCATCCACATAATCCTCCATGGTCTTATGCATCATATCATGAAAAATAGTGGTAACAGCTCTCTGATATGTCGCTCCAGCATTCTTGAGCCCAAAATGCATGACATTCCAGTAGAAAGTGCCCCAGGCACATGTAAAAGAAGTTTTTTTCTTGATCCTCTAGCACAATTTTTATTTGGTTATAGCCAGAGAAGCCATCCATTAGTGAGTACATCTCATATCCCGCTGTCATGTCTACTATCATATCAATATTTGGCAATGGAAAGTCATCTTTTGGACATGCCTTATTGAGATCCCAAAAATCTATACATACATGAATGGACTTATCATGCTTGGTGATGGGAACAATGTTTGAAATCCATTCAGCATAATCAATTACTCTGATGAAGCCAGCTTTAAGAAGTTTCTCTAGTTCAGCCTTAACCAAAAGTGCCACATGAGGGTGTATCTTTCAAAGTTTTTGCTTGATAGGTGTGATATCAGGTGCAATGGATAGATGATGCATGATCAAATTAGGATCTAATCTAGGCATATCAGAATAGGTCCATGCAAAGTTTATTTTCTTACTTTGGAAGAAGTTAGTGAACTCTTCTTTCTCTTGTGTAGGCAATGACTGAGCTAAATGTATGATTTGCAGAGCATCCTCTGTCCCCAAATTCACTGCCTATGTCTGTTCTATCAAAACTGGTGATCTTTCCTAAAAATGACTTGGGAGAGTATAAAGTATCTCATCTTTGGGTGCCTGAAAGAGGTTTTCACCCCCAGATACATCTTTTATTTTTACTATTTTGTGCTCTGACACTGCCACAATGTGGTTTTCACCATCAGAGCTTCTATTTTTTCTCTTTTTGATTTTTTGACTAAGATACTTAATATCCCCCTCTATCATGTTAACACTATATTCACTAGTGGAAGACATTACGGGCTCAATTGCATGAAGGTAACAAGCTAGCTCATAATCATTCTAGAACATTAGGAATTCATTGGATGTAGAAGGGGAGTTCCAGTCTATGAGATCAGGATGGCGGAGCAAAAGAGTAGGTGTAATGGCTAGTTCGATTGCGTTCACAGTATGATTCTCAAAAGCACTGACAAGCAAGTCAAGACCCAAAGCAATTTCATCCAAAGGAATGTTCAAATTCCTATGAGACCCTACGTCAAAAGTAGAAGACATGTTAACACTGATAGCATCTAATTTGGGCACCCTAGCATTAGACCCCTCACCTATTTCAAGAAGTCTTTCATACTCATGAATAGTATGAATGTCTACATAAAAAGTAGGAACAGATAAAAAGTCAAATTCATATTCATGCGAATCAGTACTTGATGTGGGAATTATATCAGCATTAGCATCATCATCAGACTCATTATCATCTTTGGTGGCATTAACAACTTGCTAAAGTTTTTCTTGTTCATACCTCTTTTCAAAATGTGGGATTACATACCACTCACCACTATAACGGGGATCATTAGTCAATGTTTCTTTCCATTGTTCATAAGTGAATTCATGCACTGAAGAAGTTTTATCAGAACTAGCCTCAGAATAGGTATCAGCATCAGACTTAGTCTCAGTCTCTACCATATGAATAGGAATGATAGGCTCATCAGGCTCTTCAAAGAGCGCAGCAAGATCCAGAGGTATGGGATAAGGAAAGACATCTTCATCAGTGCTAGTTTCTAGATTTACCTCTGGTATAGTATCCTCAAATTCTAACTCAGGTTCAGGTTTAGGTACGGGCACAAATTTCTTCATTCCTAAATGGAAAGCCTTCTTTTTAAAGCCTAGGCTAGTAGTGTCCTTTGAGCGATGACCCATGGCTTCAATAGGCTTCAGCAATCCATTATCATTTATCCCTATAGGACCACTCCCCTTGTATCCAAAGCGCTTCATGATTTTGAAGCCTTAACTATAGGGTTCTTGTTCTAAATCTGGGAGAGTAGTCTGCTCAGTTGTTTCTTTCCCTTTGTAGATCCAAGCTTTGATAGCTCTTTCTTCTTCCTCATCCTCTAAAGGTGTTCGAGCTTTGACAAAGGCACCATCATAAACAATCTGAGAGGAGTTATTGGCAAACTTGTTACTCTTAGAAGGTCTCCCATAAGAACATGGAGACAGGGGTAAAGCCACTAGAGATAGCACAGGTTCAATTTGGTACTCTCCCATGCCGATATCTTTAAGTTTCAGATTTTGTTCCATTTCTCTAAGCTTAGCATCATAGAACTCAGTGGAGTCTTTGTTTGTTGGGACCAAACTGTCGGCAGATTGCATAAGAGTGTTGCAAGAAAAATTGGTATTAGCTGGAACAGTAACTTCTGCACCATGGAAAGGAAACTTGATGCATTGATGGTAAGTGGATGATATAGCTTGCATCTCATGAATCCATGGTCTACCCAACAAGATGTTGTATGAAAAAGGAATATCCAAAACTTGAAAAGTCACATCTCTCTCAACGGGTCCTACGTGGATAGGGAGCACAACTAAGCCTTGGGATTTGCATTCTTCTTCATCATAGGCTTTGATGGTAATCTTTTTGCAAGAGTCTATGCAATCTTCATCATAACCTAGCTGAGTAAGTAATTTGGTAGAGCAAATATTAAGACCAGCACCATTATTGATAAGCACATGACGAACATGCTTAGGACCTATCATCACTTCTATGTGTAGGGGAGCATTATGTGGGTGACTCAGGGAGCGATTGTCTTCTTCAGAGAAGGAAAAATAATGTGGTGAAGTTAAATGACCTACCATAGATTGGAACTGATTTAGATCAAGGTCTTTGGGGATGTTTGCCTCAGCAAGGGCTTTATCCAAAATTTTCCTGTGAGCAGGCGAGATTTTCAGCAACCCAAAGATGGTAATCTGAACATTAGTTCACTGGAGTTGATCTAAAATGTTGTAACTAGCAACATTAGGCGTAGGGGTCAATTTAGAAGCTTTGCTGGTGGGACCAGTAGTAGTCTTATCAGCAACTTATTTTGGAGCAGCCTTGTCTACAATTTGTCTCAAGGAATTGTTACCCATAGTTTGTTTCGAAGGATCAAGACGTTTTAGCACAACTCTTCCACATGAATGAATAATGACATTAGCACAATCATGAGTTTGTTCAGATTTAGATGAACAAGAGGTGGAACTACACAAGATAAATAGAGTCCTAGGTTTGGGAACATTGTCATTCCCCTTAGAAGAAGCCATATTACAATACTCAACTCCAACAAGTTCAAGCATATTGATGACATTATCCATAGCAGTGTATGTATAATTAACCTTGGCATTGTTTTTCTTAGGTGTGGAAGACTCACCCTTCTCATGAGGAGGGAAAGGATTCTTAAATGCTTGATGGTCTGAATTCTTATTATGGTTTTCCACAAGAATTTCATGCTTATCAATGAGATCTTGAACTTTGTGCCTCAGCTAACGAAAGTAGATGTCTTATGGCCAATGTTTTGGTGGTAGTCATAGTAATCATTGTCATTCCACCAATAAGGTCTTGGTTGTGGGTCATAAAGATGCTTTTCCAATGGAGTGAGCACCTGACTCTCTACAAGAGTTTTAAAGACCACATCAAGAGGCTCTCCCAAAGGAGTGAAGTCACGCTTGGGTCGATCGGCCCAAGGTTTGTTCCTAGCAAACTTTGAATTTGTCGATTATCTATGGTGGTGGTATTTTCAACAGCCTTAGCCACTTGCATACTAGAAGTAAGATTAAAGATAGGCTTCAAAGGCTTTGTGGTGACATTATCAACCACTCCATCATTGACCACATCTCTATTTTTGTTCACATTCTTTCCTTTGTCTTTGTTTGTGGAGAATCCTTTCTTATTATCCTTATTCAGAGTTAAGTCTCCCTTTCTAATCATGAAGACTTCTATCCTTACATCCTATTTAATCATATTATCAAATGTCAAAGGACCTTGTAATTGTACCTGATAACCGAACTCTGGGAGAAGATTGTCCAAAAAGATATCAAGTTTCTCAGATTCAGGCAATTTACGAGGATATTTCATGCATAGTTGTCTCCACCTTTGGAGGAAGGAAAAGAAGGACTCTCCCTATTGTTGTTTCAAGTTTCACAAGTCACGAATGTTGATAGGATGTTGAATGTTGTGAGTGTAATGCTGAAGAAAAAGATTAGCAATCTCATCAAATGTCTTAATGCCAGGAAGCAACCTACAAAACCACTCCATAGCTGGCCCACCCAAGCTACGGGGAAAAAGTCTCATAAGGTACATTTGGTGATGCATGAACTCCATAGACAAGGCTCCAAACTCCCTTAGATGATCTTGAGGATTGGTTGTTCCCATGAACTTGTCATATTTGGGCAACTCCACTCCTCTTGGAAAAGGAGGCATGTGAATATTCTTATCAAAAGGAAAAGGACATATACTCTCCAATGTGAATTGTTGTGTGGACTTATCCTTTTCTTTTTTCAGTTGAGTAATCTGATCTTGCATACTTTGGATCATCTTTTGTAGCTTGGTGGTTTCAATTTCTTCTTCTTTAGCTACAAGTGTTTCAACTTGAAAGTTTGGGGGTAATTTGACCCCTTGTTGTGCTAACTCAAGAAAATACTTCTCCTTATCTTCTAAAAGGAGAATCTCCATCATTTTGATAAGGCTTTTGTTAGCTTTAGCAGTGTATATATCATGTTGGGTTATCACATCATTTCCATCACCAAGGATCTCATAGATACTAGGAACTTGATCTTGTTGATCATCTTGGTTTTGATCAAATGGGGGAGGGCGATAAAAATGTGCTTGTTGATCCCCTTGAGTTCTACTTTGAGATTGGTCATCATTATGAGTCTGATTTTGGTCATGTTGAGATTGACCATGATGTTGATCATTAGAAGACTGAGCATGGTATTGATTGTGGGTTTGGCCATATTGGTCTGATTGAAGGTCAAATGGGTTCTTGGTTCCCATCTTGTTGAGATGGATCTGTGCTGCAATCGAAGCTTCAGTAAAGTGATGTTCATGGTGTCAAAAAGGCACAACTAAAGTAACCTTTGGTGTTTGAACAGAACTAGTAAGATCAACAGTTTCAAGTGAGTCACTATCTTCAGCAATATCAATGATCTTAATAGCAGGGTCTATCTGAAGAGATGGTCTTCTATAGTTATGAAATAATGAATTGTTCTGGAAGAATGAATTATCTTGATCTTGGAGTGACAAACTAGATTGTGATTCAAACAAAGGATTAAAACACTCTTGGAAGACTGGAGGTGATGATTGAGACAAAGTATCTTTCGAAGTACTCAATGAAGAGCTTGAGGATCTCTCACAAAGTTCAGATTTTGCAACAGATTCAGGATGACCTATTCCTTGATTAGGGGGTTTATTTTTCTCTAGATCAGTATTCTGGATGGGATAAGTCTTTCCACTTCGAGTCGTGATAGTCATAGACAAAGATGTAATGAGAGAAGATTCAGGATAAAGCTAGACTCTGTCTCCAAGATAATGAAAGGAGATGAATGGCTAGAATAGCCAAGATGCAAGATGGACCTGGTATGAATCGTCAAAAGAAGTGGCTAGAATAGCTGACATAAGACTATCGCAACATGAGGTACAAAAGGCATAAAGAGATAAGATGAATAGATGAGAGACAACACAAGTCAAAGCAAAGATCGATCGATTCCTAACTCAAGACAACTAGCTTCTGACAGTGAATGATAGGAAAATAGAAGAACAAACCACATGCAAAAAAGTAGATCAGATAGAAAGTCAAGTAGTCAACTGTAAGTAGGTCTCTATTTTGGAAAACTATGCCACAGGTTCATGCAAGAAAATGCCAGACCGCATGAGAAAGTACAAGCTTGCACAAGAGAAAATAGAACTTCACGCGATAGAACACAGTCTCGCATGAGGAAGTGCTCTGAAGCTGAAAGGTCACGTGGGAAACAGGCAAAATCTAATAGTTTTGATGCAATTTTCAAGGTTTGAGTTGAATTTTGAGGTACAGTCTGAACTGATGTCTAACAGAAAAATCTAGTTTCCTAACAGGTTTGCAAAATTATTTAATCAACACACTCATTTTAGGATTCCAAGCATTCGTTTAAAGACACAATGGTTTAAATCAAGCACTTGTGAAGCATGTAATAGTCGTTAACAGACCTATCAAGGACAAAGCAACTTGATAGTGTCAGGGGAGTCTTTTTTTGATAATGTATGGACAATGTTTAAGACTCAATAACAAACACATAGCCTAGTCCTACAAAAAAAAAGAAATGGTGAGAAGCCAAAACCTTTGCCCCATTGCTTATGTGCATACATGCACCTCACATAGCCATGTCACCCCCTAGAGGGTGCCCATGTTTTTGGTGTTTCCAAGGACTCAACAGTGTACATTCAAAGGCTACCCTTGTAGCAGGGGCCAGTGTCACAACTGCCTCCAAACATCCAGGTGTATGCCTATGATGGGAATCTGTGTATGATAAACATACAGAGAGATTCTTCCCCCTCCTTGCACAAATATAATGACTCCTTTCAGAGGTGAACTAGGTAGGCCACTAGCTAAGAAGGTTTTTACTAGGCTTCTATTCACAATAACCTTCAGTGCCCCCGATATAGGGTTGAGGCCTCGCAGCCACACCAAAACCTAAAAATCACACACCCCTGCAAGCAAGGCTCAGAGTGGCACCGCTCAGTGTAATAGACAGGGCCTTTCCATGATGATCATCAAAGTCATGAAAAGGAAGTTACCATGGTTTTGGAGTCTTTAGACTCAACAAAACTTTCTTTATTATAGTGAGGTGGAATCACCGACAATAGGTGTGTACTCACTTGGGTTGTTCCCGGAGGTTCAATATCGGTAGGCCCTCTAAAGGTGACACTGGACTTGGTTTAGATTTGGGGGTCTGATTTTCTGATTCTCCCAAAGGGAGAAGAGCATACTTCTCTATCCCATTTCCTCACCCAAACACATCAAGAAAGCTCATCACTAAGTTAGTTTCACCTCACAAAATCTATACGCTTTTGGGTTTCTAGTTCTCTCTCAAGGAGAGAAGAGCATAATCCCCTGACGAATAGAAGTGCTAAAGATTCACTAACTTTCTTCACTTCCCCAAGAATTTGTCATATTAGTAAGATCATTAGAATTCTAGAGTCATTCATGGTCATCACCTCCATGTAATGAAGAGCCAAAATTCCTACTCACTATCGAAATTCTCAAGAAATTTTAACGGAGCCCTAATTAAACTAATGAATAAAGCAGGAAACAAACACAACATTTTTGCAATCTTCGACAATCATCCTGCAATCAAACCATTAGTATGTTTTCAAATTCTTTGACAAGCATCCTGCAGAAACTGTTATGCTATAAAATATTAGAGAAATAAGCAACAACAGTTATCAGAAATTATTAGAAACTAGACACAGGAAAGACAAAAACTACAAATTTAACAGCACTGAGACCAAGTCTCCCGCGAGAAAGTACATCATGCGTGGTGAGATAACTAAAATTTTGTTCGAGGTAGTACAGGGTCTGGCTAAAATAACTTAAATCTCACGTGAGAGAGAACCATAGGGGTAAAAATTCACGTGGCTTACTCTGGATTCTCACGCAAAAATCCGTATACAGACAGTATGGATGTACGATAGAGTAGAATTTCTTGTCAGAAAAAAAAATGATAATGAGGCCAAAAATTGATCTTTCTGCCCCATGGTGGGCGCCAAAATGTATGTGACTGAATGTGACCTCTAAATTAGGCACAACACAACATGGTCATTATTCACTTGATAGAATTCAGGAGAGAGTATGAAGAACTCAATCCAAATTCCATGGTGAGGTGACCTATTGCCTCCTATGTGAATGGGGTGTTTGAATACTCTCAGAATGAGAGCCAACAACCGGGAGACCAATTCAACAATGGAGGATTTCCAAGAAGCAATAAAGATGAGCAAGATGAAATTAATCTAAGATTAAGTGCAATTCAATCTAAGAATGAGGATGCAATTAATCTAAGAGCTTGAAAATAAAGATGAGATGCAACTTAATCTAAGAACTTGAAAGAAATATGATATTAAACTAAGAACAAATAAGCAAATTTAGTCTAAAATGTGATGCAAAGATTATACTAATAATGAGATATTAATCTAATAAATGCAATAAAAAGCTTTGAAAACAATGAATCAAATGAGACTAAAAAAAATGCCTATAGTGTAGATGCTCTCAAAAATTGCTCTCCCTAATGAAGAAAAAGAGCCCAAAATAAATAGAAGAGCCAAGAGGAGGAGGAAGTGTTTCTTGATTTGAAACTCCTGACCCTTCATATCCCTTTTGGGACAAATAATCATGAATTACTTTATTAAAAGAATGGAAAATGCCACATGAGGACCTTTCAAATATCTCAAATTATTAATTCAAGAAAAGGCGTCCATTCAAATAACAAGCAATTAATTAATTCCTTTTTTATGTGTATTAGCCAAAGGGGGTGGTTTGATTTAATTTAATTTAAATCACATAGGACTTTATAATTAAATTAATGTATCATAGAGATAATTTAGCTAATAAAGTCAAAGAGACTTAGGAATTAATTTAGTATTTGATTATTGCAATTTAGGGTCTTTGCAGCTGACATCAAGTCAAATAGAGCCAAGTAGGAGAGAAAATTGCCTAGTGAGATAGGACTTTGATGACATAGAAAATTGAAGAAATGCACCAAAATTGATTGAAATGATTAGGTGCCAATTTTGGGGTATTACAATTCTTATTTGTTGCTGCAGGTTTTTGTAAAAAATGTACATTTTGTGAATAGTTTCCCTTTCCTGTCTGTTCCCTGTGTTTTTTGAGGTCTTTGTGTTTTTCTTGATAGGTGGTCTGCTTCTCCTAGAGATCTGGATTCTTTCCATGCTTGCAAGAGGCATGCATCCTCAGATAGAGTCACTATTAGTCCATTTTCCTATCAACGCAAAATCTTATGAAAATGGCCTATTCTCTACAATTTTTGTTATGCTGTCTTGCTATGCCTGTAATCACAATTTTAACTTGCAAAGTAGATCCCTGATGTTTCATGATGTGCACCCTTAGCCTTGTGCTCTTCATTGTGTCACCCTACTCCAGTCCAGATCGCATAAGCTAATTCGCAAAACCTAGGGAGTTATTAAAGTTTTATGGTCTGCAAGAAATAATCTAAGAATCTGCCAAAGTGTCAAAAACTTGTGCTATTTTCTATTTGGTCTGCATGAATACCCTGGTTGTTTTCGACCTCGTGCCTTCCCACTTTTGCACGCTTGTCTTCTAGCATTGAAAACCCTTGACATTTTCACATCCCTTGTTTACCTTTATGCTAAATGTTGAAAACCCTGGATGTTTTCGATCCTTCACCGTTGTGAAAACCTTGGATGTTTTTGACCTCACATTTCTGCCCTGTTTGTTGGCTTTTCCCTAAGTGCGCAAGTGTGATCAATGGTGGGACCTAGTTTCCAGATGAGTAAGAGGATCCTGACATGTCAGAGCATCAATGGTTGTCACTAAAGTGGGAAGGATTTGTCAGAGCTATGCGAAATCATGTCGGCCGTTGATTCTTCTTTACAGTGTAGTGTTTCAACCTGTGGGTCCGTTGCCAGGGTGGAACAAGTTGGCATCTTCTGACTAGTTGGTAGAATGACATGTTGGATGGCGTCAATGGGTCTATAGTTTTCTGAAGGAGTTAAAGTGTGGATAGATCTGGTGGTTGTCATTATACCTCTGAGCGGAGATGCTCACTTTTTAACATCACGGTATAGTGATGACCATTGATTTTTTTTTATGTGGAGACTGCCTGGTGGACCCATTTGTCAGAGGCGGTTATGTGGTGGGCTATGGGTGGCTATCACATGATCACACATCAAAGATTTCTAACATGCGATCATGTGACAAGGGTGCCATGTTGTGGTGGGACCCGGTGGCAAGTGGTTTGCGGTGGGACCTATCTGCTCAGCGGTGATGATGTGCTTGATTTTCATTGGTCAGTAGGGTGACGAGCTAGGTGTTGCTAGTGGGGCCAAGGTCTAATGAAGGTTAAAGAGTGGGAGAATCTAGTGGTTGTCATTATACCACTGGGCTAAGATGCAAGAAGTTTAATGTCAAGGTGTAACGATGACCGTCGATTTTGTTTAAAGAAATGTAAAGCACGTGGGCCTGAGAAAAGTAAATGAATCTAATGGCCACGATATAAAGTTGATCTTAGTTCAAATGTTGACCGTTGATAGATTGTTGGTACCCTAAGGATGACCATTGCATTTCAAATTCAAACTTTTGTTTAGGTCTGTGATCGACATTGTGCGGCTAAGTGATTGCAGTCACATGATTGCAAGGGTGAGTAGGGTGTCTTGCGATCATGCGACCAGACATAAATGTAAGCCAGGATTCCTTTATGGGCCACCTGATTTGCTAGGATAGAATGAATTGATGGCTATGTTTTAAAGTTGACCGGCTAACTGTTGGCACCCAAATTCAAATATGATTGTAGGGTTTCTTGCAAAGAGTTTTTGCAACAGGAAGTACTAAAATTCAATGCTTTGTGGTCGAATTTGATCTGGTTTGGTTGTGATAGGTGTTTCAATCTAGTTCGAGGCTCCTATGGTTGATTGTAGTAATGTTTTGTACTTGGAGGAGTGTGGTTTTGTGCTCGAGGTGTGTTTGCAAGTGGTTGATTAGACTGGTTTTTATGACAATCTCCTAGTTTTCTGTCCTAAGCTCATAGTTTTTCATGATTGCAAATCTGCTTGAGATCTTCTCTCTCTGGATTGCTTGGTTTCCTACCCCTCCAGTAAATTTTTATGTAATTCTTGGTTGGGTAGTTGAAGCCTTAACCCTAGTCATCCATAGCTTATTGCAACTTGTTTTGGGTTTCCAAGATGGCTAGTGGTATAAGTATTAAGAGTTCTGATTTTGTAAGGGTTCCAAGATTTTGGTCTTCCTAGTTCTGTGATCTCCAGTCTTTGGTTCTTGGTTCCAGTCTTTGGTAATCCAAGGGATTCCATTCTCTACTTCCAGTCTCTTAATGCTAAATGCAATAAAAACATAAGTCTATAGCAGATTCTCATTTTGAGTCTTTGAGTGAAGAGTTTTCCTTGTATGTATTGATACACTCTCATGAAATACAATACAATTTCTATCCTAGTTCTATTATTGTCTCTTTTCTTTGTGTTTATTCTTGTATGTTTCTATTTGTAAGGCATATAGAGCATACTAGTTGTAAGGCAGCTATTCTAATTGTTGCATGAGTTTCTTTCAAGGAAAGGATTAAATCCTTATGTGCAATTTCAAGGAATGAACACATCTGTTGGGATCCTGATGATAATAAGCTAGGATTAAGGGGGTAGTTTGTAAGGCACTCTATCCAAATTGAATGTGGTTTGTAAGGCATATCACTATATTTCTTAGAAACCCCTTTGTTGATTTATGTTAGACTCTTCTGCCCAAAGGATTAGGCATTGGTCTGGTCTCTGCTATATAATCACCTTTCAGTCATCAAACATCAAAATCATTCAAATACCTTTCCCTTTCATGTTGGTAGTATTAGGAGTTTCTCTCTGGTCTTTAGACTCATTCTATGCAAATAGGGCTGTTGCATAAGGATTGGCTTTATTGGGGTACAGGATACCTAAAGCGGTTTGAAGACTATTCCACAGTAATCTATCTGTAGGCCTATTGTTTATCATGAGGTATCTTTAGTGTGCAGATAAGGCAATACCCGCTTGAGTGATGTGGAGCTCAAAGAAGGAGGGTTCCTTTCAATCCTCATCAATTGGACTTTTTTCTTGTCAAACTTGAGTGCCTACCTTGAGAATCAAGCCCAACTATTTGATTCAAGTTTGGTCCTGCAAGGAAAAGCTCCAATAGATAGTTTTGGCATTATCCATAGAGAAACATTGCACCACCTTCTGAATATAAGTAGCTTGAGATAGATTCAAGTTTTTGTGCTTCCTATCTCTGAATATTTTCATACCAAGGATTATTTTTTTACCCCCAAATCCTTCATAGAAAATGAGTGTGCTAACTGTTGTTTCAATCCCTTAATGCGATCCATGTTAGATGCAACTAAATACATATCATCAACATATAAATATAAAATAATGTATTTATCATCATCCAACCTCTAAAAATAAATAGAACGCTCTGAATGACACCTAGTATATCCATGCTCATGCATAAAACTGTCAAATTTAAGATACCATTACCAAGATGCTTTCTTCAAGGCATATCAAATTTTCTTCAATCTACACACTAAGTGCTCTTTACCTTTGACTTCAAATCCCTATGGTTTTTCCATATATATTACATCATCCAAATCACCATTGAGAAAAGTTGTTTAACCATCAAGTTTCTCTAAATGTAAATATTGAGAAACTACAATACTTAAAATAGTATGAATAGAAATCATTTTAAAAATTGGAGAAAATATCTCATAAAAATCAATGCCCTTTTACTGTGCAAATCCTTTTACAACTAACATGGCTTTAAATTTTTTTGTACCTCCATCCTCTTCTTTCAGCCTGTAAACCCATTTATTCTATAAAGACCAAGTTTAATTTTTTAGCAAGGAGTCAATTTTGTCTATCATTGCAGACTCCCACTGAAGCATTGTATCCACCTACACAACTTCATAATAAAATTCTAGTTCACCAGCATCTATTAATAAAATAGAATACAAAGAGGGAGAAAATCTTTCTGTAGTTCTACTTAATCTTGTTGACTATCTAATAGTCACTAGGGTTTGTGGTATTTTTTGTTTCTATTTTTGTGGAGCATAAGGATAACTAGAAAATTGTTGGAAACTACAACTAAAACAATTTTTGTATTGTCATTGATGTCAAATCTTAACTAGTAAGACTGTTGCTACTTAGGAAAGTACTATATCTATTGAATTGTTAAGGAAGAGTGGGACAAGGTTGGTAACAATGGCACCTAAGGAAAGGTTGAGTTATCTTGATACTACAAAGTGTACTTGACTATGTTGCCCAATGATGAGATAATGTATTGTTTATCTTAGTATAGTTGAAGACTAAACTGGTAGGCTTAACTGAGCAAAAATGAAGAAATCACGTCTAAGCTAAGTTATGACAAAGTCAACCAAGTTAGTGGATGCCGAGAAAAATCTAGTGTCGACCGAGTACCAGTAAACTGCTGAGTATCAGTATTTGCCAAGGAAACAATTTTAGTAGTGCCCAAGCATTTTACATAGAGACTGAGTGAATGATCACAATATTGACCGAGCATCAGCAATTTTATATTTGAAGAGAATTCATTTTGGAGATGACATTGTTTGAATTCTTGGATTATGTAAACCGTGTTGACTTTATTTATTGATTGTATGGAAGCATTTAATGCTTTATAAAATGTTTTATTGTAAATCTTTATGAGATTTGAGATGATTCTAGAAAAGGAAATGAAGAACATGAAGTGGGTAGATTTAATGAATCTAACCTAACCCTAAGATCTATGAGGGAGATTAAGCGGAAAAAGTAAAGTTAACCTAACAGAGGAAAGTATTAAGGGAACCAAAGCATGAGGTATGAGAATGCATGGGTGAAGGAGATGCTAGAAGAACATAAAGTTTTATTGACTGTATAAGTGAAAAGGCTGAAGGAAACGTGTGGCCATTGCTTGAAGGAAAGTTCTGACCAGATCAGAGATGGAAATGGAAAAGTTTCAAAGTCAATAAACAAGCATTTGTGTATGGAATCAGATCTAATATTTGCAAAGTGAGTTTTATGTTTTTAGATCAATACTACTGCTACTTTCTAACCATTGTAACAATCAAAATCCTTTTAACAGAGGTTGACCTAATAGTCATATGTTAAATCCTTTGAACAAGGTTGCATTCTAATGGAGTGTATGTAAGTCCTTTGACCAGGATCACTTTTAATAGGGTGATTGAAATCCTTTAACCGGGTCACACTTGATAGTGTGTCTTTTAACTGAGCTCACTTTAGAAGAGTGAAAATAATAGTAGCATGTTACAAAGTGGTTTTTCCCATATTGGGTTTCCACTATAAATCCTGGTGTCATACTTGTGTGGATGTTTTGGTTTGAACATTTATGTGTTTTACAAGTTAGTTACAGCAAGGTAGTGGACTGTTGAGTTATATGTTTCTATTATTGAATCAGTGGTGACTGAGTTTGCTTTGGTTACTTGATCTGATTTAAGTAAAAGTTTTTTGAAATTTTTTTATACATCTGGACCTGAGAACAACTGATTCACCCCCCCTCTCTATTGTGCTAAATCATATTAACAATTGGTATCAGAGCCATGTTGCTTATTGGTGGTTACAAAAAAAAAGTTTAAAGGGACTTGAAGCAAATGATCAAGATGTATCAGAAGTAGGTATCGAAGCTAAATAAGGAAAAATTCCCTACATGGAAAAGCTTGATGAAGCTGCATCTGGCCGGTATTGGTGATTCTGAAAAGTACTACATTGAACATGACTATGTCACACTTTTTGCACCTTTGACTACCGAGAAAATGAGAGCTAAGAAAGAACATAACTAGGCAATGCTGGAAATTGCATCTGCCCTAAGCTATCTAGAATTTGAAGATGTTAAGGATTGCACAACTACTAAAGATATGTGGGACACTCTTGCAAGGATCTATGGTGGTGATCGATATGTTCTAAAAGCTAAAGCTGAGAGTCTTAGAGGTAAGTTTGATGAAATGAGAATGAATGAAGATGAAAACATTGCACAATATTGTGGTAGAATAAAAGAAGTTGTGAATGCTATTAGAGGAGCAAATAGAACTATTGATGATGAGACCATAATTGGAAAAGTGTTAAGAACTTTGCATCCTATATATGCTATTAAGATCTCAGCTATTCAGGAATCTAGATGTAACTCTTGAAATGTTCTTACTTTGGAAGGTTTGATTGGCAAGTTGACTGCTTTTGAACTGTCTAATTATGATAACTTCTCTATTGGTAATCTTGGAAATGTTGAATCTACTTTTAAGTCATAGTTAGTTCTAAACAAGCCTAAGAAGGAAAAAGAAAGATGTAAAAGTGAAAGTGAAAGTGAAAGTGAAGATGACATTGACAATTTTGATGAAGATCTTGAAGATCTAGAAGCTCTTATGGCTAGAAGACTGAGAAGAGGGAAAGGAAAATATAAAGGTAAACTCCCTATTATATGTTTTGCATGTAATAAAGTCAGTCATATAGCTGCTAGATGTCCTGACATGAAGGATAAAGATGAAGAAAGAAATAGCAGACACAAACATAGAAGAGATAAAAAAAGCTACCGAAGGTACAAAGACTACAAAGGAAAAGTTAAGAAATCCTGTTATATTGCTGAAGAGACTGACACTGATAGTGATGATTTTGAAATTGAGGTTGCCTATGTTGCAATGAAAGATGAATCTGATGAGGATGAGAAAACTACATTGATTTCCTATGTGAACAAGAATGATAAATAGATTATTGATAGTGGTTGTTCACATCACATGACTGGTGACAAAAATAAATTTGAGACCCTACATCATTATAAAGGTAAAAGTGTAACATTTGATAATGATGCACCATGTCCTATTAGAGGAAAAGGATTGATTAAACTGACTGATAAAATCTCTTTTGAAAATGCTTATTGGGTTGAAGGATTGAATTATAATTTGTTAAGTGTTTCTTAGCTCAATAAGATTGGTTACCGAATGGAATTTTATCACAAGAAAGCTAAGATATTTGATGCTACTGGTGAACTGATTGGAAGTGGTGAGTGGACTAGAGGTAATTTGTTCTATCTTAACCTATCTGAAGAAATATGTATGATTGCACAACTTGATGACATTTGGTTATGGCATAAGAGGCCATGTCATGTTAACTTTGACAATTTGGTAGAGATAAGTAAGAAGAAGAAAGTAAGAGGACTACCTAGATTAAAGAAACCTGAGAATGTGTTGTGCAAAGAATACCAGTTAGGAAAAATGACTAATTCAAGTTTCAAGAGAAAAACCTTTACTTCTGAACACATTTTAGATTTGGTTCATACTGACCTTTGTGGACCTATGAGTGTACAAAGTTACTATGGTGCTAGATACTTTATCTTGTTTGTTGATGATCATACCAAGATGATACATGTAATGTTTCTAAAAGAAAAATCTAATGCTTTTCAATTTTTTAAGTGGTATTTGGCTAAGGTTGAGAAGGAGACAGGTAGGAACCTAAAATGTCTTAGACCTAATTGAGGTGGAGAATTTACATCAAATGAATTTAATCTATTTTGTAATAATAGAGGAATCAAAAGATAGATGTCTGCACCTAGGACACCTCCACAGAATGGTATAGCAGAAAGAAGGAATGGATCTATTTTGGACTATGCTAGGACACTATTGATTGAAAAGAATGTGGCACAAAAATATTGGAAAGAAGCTATAAGTACAGTTGTTTACACTCTTAATCAGGTATAGATCAAGAAAGGTACAAATCTGACACCCTATGAATTATGGTATGGGCATGCACTGAGTGTGAAATACTTTAGAATCTTTGGAAGCAAGTGTTACATATTGAAAGACAATAGGAATGGAAAGTTTGATGCTAAAAGTGATGAAGGCATATTCCTAGGCTACTCCTCAAAAAGTAAAGCTTATAAGTGTTTGAACTCTAACACTAACAAAATTGTGGAAAGTGTGAATGTAAAAATTGATGAGTATGCAGAAAGAAATGAGGTTGAAAACAAAAGAGAACTAGAAGATTACAGATCTTTTGTGTATATTGAGGAAATAAAAGAGGCAGGTATCAGACCTGCACCTAATGCTGAGTCTCAGGTAAGCAATGTCGAGTGACAGATAGATGATGTCGAGCATCAGGAAAATAGTACCAAGAGAGAACAAGAACATGTTGAGCTACATGATACTATTGTGGAGGATCAGGAAGAGGTTGCCAAGCATTCAAAAGCTGAATCTGACAATCTTGTTGAGGAACCTAATGAAAAAGAAGAGAAAAATGTTGAACCTATTTTGGCAAAATATGTAAGAAGACATCACAAGCCTGAATAGATAATTGGAGATAAAGATACTAGAATTCAGACCAGAGGAAAGACCAAGGATCCAACATGCTTACTATGTGAATTTGAACCTAAGAAAGCTAAAGAGGCATTAGAAAATGAAGACTGGATACAAGCAATGAATGAAGAGATTGACTAGATTGAGAAAAATGAAACTTGGACTTTAGTGCCAAGACCTACAAATAAGAATGTTATTGGAACAAAGTGGGTATTTTGAAACAAGTTGAATGAGAAAGGTGAAATCACTAGGAAAAAAGATAGACTAGTATGCAAAGGCTATGCACAAGAAGAAGGAATTGACTATGGGGAGATATTTGCCCCTGTAGCTAGATTGGAAGGAGTAAGAACTCTGCTTGCATATGCTGCTTATAAAGATTTCAAGGTTTATCAAATGGATGTCAAGTTTGCATTTTTAAATGGTATACTAGAAGAAGAAGTTTACATAGAATAGCCAGAAGGTTTTATTGATCCAAACAGAAGACACATGGTATGCAAACTGAACAAAGCTTTATATGGATTGAAACAAGCTCCCAGAACATGGTATGAGTGGTTGCATAACTATCTGACATAGATTGGATTTTCAAGAACAAATGACACAAGCAACCTGTATATGAAGGATGAAGAAGGAAAAGGTATTTTGTTGGCCAAAATGTTTGTTGATGACATTATTTTTGGTGGACAAGATGCATTGTGTAAAAGTTTTTCACATGAAATGCAAACTGAATTTGAGATGAGTATGTTTGGTGAGATCAAATTCTTTGTTGGTTTACAAGTTTATCAGATGAAGAAAGGTATTTTCATTACACAGTCTAAGTATGTTAATGAAATACTAAAAAATTTTGGAATGGAAGATGCTAGACCTATGGGCACTCCTATGGCTATTGGACAAAAGTTATCTAAGAATGATGATGCTGCAGAAGTTAACCAGACCTTGTATAGATCCATGATTGGAAAATTGTAGTATGTTGTACACAGTAGACCAGACATTGCATTAGCTATTGGGATTGTGGCAAGATTTTATGCCAATCCTAAGGAAACACACATGATGGCTATGAAGAGAATTATGAGATATTTGAAAGGAACTACTGACTATGGGCTATACTATAAGAAGAATGACAAATTTGAACTGACAGTGTATACTGATACTGATTGGGCAGGAAATGTAGATGATAGAAAGAGTACTAGTGGTGGAGCTTTCTTTCTTAGATAGAGCCTAGTCTCCTGGACAAGCAAGAAGAAAAATTGCATTTCCCAATCTACTACTGAAGCCGAGTATGTTGCTGCTATAGTAAACTGTTTAAATTTGATATCTATAAAACAATTGTTGATAGGCATGAAAGAAGAAATCACTGAACCTGTTGTTATTTTTTGTGACAACACAAGTGCTATCAATATTTCTAAAAATCTAGTGATGCACACTAAGACAAAGCACATAGCTATCAAGTATCACCATTTGAGTGAATTGGTACAAGACAAGGAAGTTCGAATGGAATATTTGAATACAAAAGAACAATTGGAAGACATATTCACTAAAGCTTTACCTAAAGAAGCTCATGAGTAACTGAGAAGTCAATTAGGGGTCCTTCCCCTAACTAAGGTTGCCTAGACAAGCTAGGAACACTGCATCAAATAAGCTACAATAGAATATTTGACACATTGATGTAGAAGATTGTCACACTTTAGGGCTATCCTAGAGCTGTGAAGAAGAAGCAAAGATAACAAATCAGTGATAAGAAAAATGACAGAGGAAGAAACACTGTGCTGAATAGATATATCTACATCTATTGGATGTATGTTTTTAGTTGCTACTTTGGCATTTTTTTCAAAGAGGGAGATTGAATTGAAATGATACTATAACACATGAACTGAAGGATAAGAGGAAGATGAACTAAAATGAAAGATCAAGATAGAGGGAGATCTGATTACTTCTGACAGTCACAGAAGTGAGATTTACTAATTTTAATCAGAATGAATTTAAGGATATTATACATTTTCTCTGATGGACAGATAAGTTTTTGGATTGGTTGGTAATTCATGTGTTATTCAGGTAATTTCATATGGTGTTTCCATCAATGCCAAAGAGGGAGATTATTGGAAACTGCAATTGAAACAATTATTGTATTGTCATTGATGTCAAACCTTAATTGGTAAGACTGTTGCTACTTAGGAAAGTACTATATCTATTGAATTATTAAGGAAGAGTGGCACAAGGTTGGTAACAATAGCACCTAAGAAAAGGTTGAGTTATCTTGATACTACAAAGTGTACTTGACTATGTTGCACAATGATGAGATAATGTATTGTTTATCTTAGTATAGTTGAAGACTAAACTGGTAGGCTTAACCGATAAAAAATGAAGAAATCATGTTTAAGCCGAGTTATGATAGAGTTGACCGAGTTAGTGGATGCCAAGCAAAATCTAGTGTTGACCAAGTACCAATAAATTGCTAAGTATCAGTATTTGCCCAGGAAATAGTTTTAGTAGTGACCGAGCATTTTACATAGAGACCAAGTGAATGATCATAGTATTGACAAGGCATTAGCAATTTTATATTTGAAGAGAATTCATTTTGGAGATGACATTGTCTAAATTCTTGGATTATGTAAACCATGTTGAATTTATTTATTGACTGTATGGAAGCATTTAATGCTTTGTAAAATGTTTTATTGTAAATCTTTATGAAATTTGAGATGATTCTAGAAAAGGAAATGAAGAACATGAAGTGGGTAGATTCAATGAATCTGACCTAACCCTAAGATCTATGAGGGAGATTAAGCGGCAAAAGAAAAGTTAACCTAACAGAGGAAAGTATTAAGGGAACTGAAGCATGCGGTATGAGGATGTATGGGTGAAGGAGGTGCTAGAAGAACATAAAGTTTTATTGACTGTATAAGAGAAAAGGCTGAAGGAAAAGTGTGGTGATTGCTTGAAGGAAAGTTTCGTGCAGATCAGAGATGGAAATGGCAAAGTTTCAAAGTCAGCAAACTAGCATTTGTGTACAGAATCGGATCTGATATTTGTAAAGTGAGTTGCATGTTTTTAGATCAATACTACTGCTACTTTCTAACCATTGTAATAGTCAAAATCCTTTTAATAGAGGTTGACCTAATAGTCATATGTGGAATCCTTTGACAAGGTTGCATTCTAATGGAGTGTATGAAAGTCCTTTGACCAGGCTCACTTTTAACAGGGTGATTGAAATCCTTTAGATGGGTCACACTTGAAAGTGTGTATTGTAACCTTTGATAGGGTTGGCTTTTAACTGAGCTCACTTCAGAAGAGTGAAAATAATAGTAGCATGTTACAAAGTGGTTTTTTCCATATTGGGTTTCCACTATAAATCCTAGTGTCATACTTGTGTTGATGTTTTGGTTTGAGCATTTATGCATTTTACAAGTTAGTTACAGCAAGTTAGTGGACTTTTGAGTTATATGTTTCTATTATTGAATAAGTGGTGACCGAGTTTGCTTTGGTTACTTGATCTGATTTAAGTAAAAGTTTTTTGAAATTGTTGTATACATCTAGACCTGAGAACAACTGATTCACCCCCCATCTCTATTGTTCTAAATCATATTAACAAACATAATCTTTTGGAGTATCATCTAGTACTACATAATCATTTTATTTCTTCTCATGCTACTTCAAAAAATCTTTGTACAACACTTTCTCATTGAATATGACAACCCTACTTCTTACACTTTTATGATTTTCAAAATCTCAAAGCCTATAACTAAATTCATGCCATATCCAAAAAATACACATTTCTTAGATTTAGCTTTCATCTTGGTTCTATTTTTAGAATCTATATGTGCAAATGCTTCACAAGAAAAGGTTTTTAGAGAAGAATAACTCACCATCTTACTAGTTTGTGCTTCCTTTGTAATACCAAAACCCAAAGGAGAAGAGAGACCTTGATTGATTAAATATACAACTATATTAACAGCCTCCACCAATATGTTTAAGGGCATCCCAACATGTAATAGTATACTCCTTGTACGCTCCATTATTATCCTATTCATGCATTCAACCAATCCATTTTCTTATGGAGTTCTTGGTATAGTTTTCTACCTACGAATACCATTACAGTAATAATAATCTTCAAATTTTGTGCTGCAATACTCACCACCATTATCAAATCTAAGATATTTTAGCCTTTTACCAGTCTTATTGTCAACCAAGCATTTCCATTTCTTAAACATTTGAAATACATTAGATATCTTTTTAAGAAAATAAATGCATACTTTTATTGTTGCATCATCTATAAATGCAACATCATACAAAGATCCACCAAGGGAAGATATCTGATCTACTCCCCATACATCTGTATGTACAAGCTCTAATTTCTTATTTTTCTTTTCCTTCCTACTCTTCACAAAACTAACTCTCTTGTGTTTTCCATACATAGAACTTTCACATAAATTAGTATTAACACATTTAAGACTTGGTAAAAATTTATTTGAATGAGATAATTTCATAACTTTTTCACTCGTGCCAAGTCTATTGTGCCATAGTGTTGTGTCAAAATCTACAACTGTTTGATGTTCTTCTTGCTCAACTGCAATAACTATTCCTGGACATTAATTTTTTATAAAATAATTGAAGTAGAAGGAATAATATGATCGATACAAAGATATACAGTGCCTACTTTCACACATTTTTCTACTACTAAGGAACTTTTTGAAACATTCCAATTTCTATCATTAAAAGTAACTATGCAACCCTCATCACCCAGTTGCCTTGCTAAAATTAAATTCCTACTCAGTCTTGGAACATGTCTTACCTCTTATAGTAGCCAATCATTCCCAGTTTGAAACTTAATCTTAATTTTCTCCTTTACAAAAATATGACAGGGCTCATTATCTCCCAAATAAACTAGCCCAAAGTCCTCTTGGACATAATCAAGAAAATAACCGATATGGGGTGTAGAATGAAATGAAGCCCCTGAATCTAAAACCTATGAATCATCAACACTTTCTAAATAAATAAGAAAAGCATCATCTTTAGATTTATTACTTACCACATTTTCCTCCTTGTTTCCTTCTTGTTTGTCTCCTTCATTGTCCTTTCGGGACCAGGAATCTTTCTTCGTATGCCCTAATTTCCCATAGTACCAAAAATCTCTTGGTCCTTTGGATTCAAACTTCTTTCCCTTTGATTTTCCTCTTAATTTCCCATGATTTCCAAAAAAATTTCCTCTCTCATTTTTTTGGCCTCTTCTTTGTGCATTCAGGAAACTTTTGGATGTAGATCTGCCTAAGATTTACTATGAGTTTCCTCACTCAAAATCACACCGATAACATGATCAAACTTTAGGGTATTAGAACCAAAAATAGAGTTACTAACAACCATTACCAATCCATTCCAGTTTTTAGGAAAAGAACACAAAATCAAGAGAGCCCTAATTTCTTCATCAAAATTAACATTTACAGAAGATAATTGACTAGTAACCATATTAAATTCATTCAAATGATTAGAAATAGATCCAACTCCTTCCATATTTATATTAAACAAATGCTTCATGAGAAATGCCTTGTTTGAAGAGGAGGGGTTTTCATACAACTTTTCTGGGGTTTCCATCAAATCTTCAGTTGCCTTCACTTTCATAATATTAAAATTCATTGATTATGTAGGAATAATTGAATACTTCCAAGTGCATTTGTGTCAAGAATATCCCAGTCCTCATCTAACATATTTGTATCTTTCTTATATTTTCCTCCCAATGGCTGCCATAAGTCCTTTTGATAAAGATAGTCCTCCATTTGCATTTTCCATAACTGAAAGTTCTGACCATTTTTTAGGAATGAATGCTGAATATATCATATGGAAGAGTATTCAAAAACATTCTATAGCAATTGTTGTTGCATTCATGACTATGATTTTCATTGATGTCAACACAGTAATCTATTGAAGACTAGCAGAGGAGCAGATAGTGTTTGAGTTAGCACACTTGGGATATTAAAGATGAAGTTGTGAAATGTTGAGAACTTACTCTATGATGTGTTATAAGACCGTAGTTAAGAGTGGAAATAGTAATTCATTTATTCATGGAATTTATGAGCAAATAAGTGGAAGCAGTATTCAAGCAGTGTTCCTGAGTAGCAGTTTGTGGAAATTGGATGATATCTCCTAATCGGGATGTAATCTAGTTTTGTGTAGTTAGAGAGTAGTTGAAGACATGTTGTTAGTGATGTGGATGACATCACAAGATTCGAGGTCACACGAGTGAAGAATTATATTGTTTAGAAGCCAATAATTTTGTGTAATTTTGATGTAAGTGTGTAAACTTTTATTTTGTAATTTGTATGCCGACTCATTTGTAATTACTTGAGTTTGGTATAAAAGAAGGAATTTTGTCCTTGTTGTAATGTTTAATATGTAATGAGAAAGTGTATGAAGGAATTGTGAAAGTGAAATTGATGAAAGAGGATATGCAAAGTACTGAGATCTGGTATTGAGATCTGAAAAAGCAGTTGGTATGGTTTGGCACAACCAGAGAAGGAGTATTGAATTGTTGAGATTAGTAATATTTTGGTATTATTCTATTAAGTAATAGAAAGATCAGTTGGACAGTGAGTTCAGTGATCTTACGCTGAAGCTATTTGGGCAGTGGGTCCTTCTGTCTTCCATAACTCCTAACAGAGTTAGAATCTTTTAACAGGGATTCAAAATCTCCTAACAGGGATTCATATGTACTAAATGTATTTCATAAGACTCCTAACAGAGTCCATCCTCTCACAAGGAACTTTCATATTAGTGCATTTTTTTTGGACACCATTCCCACTGAGGTTTACTCTTTGATCAAGAGGTTCCCTAGTCAACATATCTTATGTCATTGTGTTGTTGTGTATGAATATCTTTCTATGGTTGTTGGTTACATTGCTTACATGGTTAAAATCTATTGAAGTTGATCAAAGTTATATTTGTTGGATAACTGATTCACCCCCCCCCCCCCCCCTCTTAGTTATCTTGGTGGACTTTACTTTCTAACAATTGGTATTAGAGTAGCAAGTCCTTGAAGGAAAAGTTTAACAACTTAAGGAGATCCATGGCGAATCATTTTAGGAAAGAAAGCTCTAAGTTTGATAGAGTAAATTTTAATAGTTGGAAAGAAAAGATGAAGACACACCTACTTTGTTTAGAACTAGGTTATTGCTTGATCATAAAGAATGAGAAGACTTTCATTAATGAGGAAAAAATTTAAGCTTGTATTGATGGAGAAAAAGATCTATTCATGTGTAACATACTTTCTAGAGAAGCACTTTTCTCAACTCTTCTGGAGAATGAGTACAATTAGGTAAAATATCTAAAGACATCTCATGAAATTTGGTTAGCTTTATGCTCTACTTTTGAAGGTGATGAAAATGAAAAAAAATTATGATTACATAATTGGATATGTGCATTTTGAAGATGTAAGAATGATGGAAGATGAATCTGTTAGAAGCTATATTGGTATAATGTCAGAGATTGTTGCAGGTATAAAATCTTGTGGTGGAACAAAGACATAGAATGAAGTGATATGGAAAATTCTAAGGACATTGTCTCCTGCATTCAAGCTAGCAACACAAATGATCGAACAAGTTATACCTTCTACTATGAACTTCACCAAAGAGACTCTTCTTGGAAGGTTGGAAGTAGCAGAGATGAACCTAAGGTTCTCAAGAGACTTACCTAGAATGCAAACAACATTCAGTGCTCTTAGTGTTCATCCTAATTTGTTAAGAAGCATAAGTGTGAGAGGAGATTATGCTAGTAGAAGCAGATCTAGAAATGAAGAAGACAAGAAGATTAAAGAAGCTATTGCCTTTCTTGTGAAGAGAGAACCAGACAGTAAAACAAAATTTAAATGTTGGACTTGTCAATAATATGGTCATTTTGCATCTAAATGTCCTAAGAGAGTTAAGAAGTATAGAAACAACTTTAAGCCTAGAAGATCTAAAGAATGTTATTATGCAAATGATGAAGAACTTGAAACTAGTATGGAGAAAAATTTAAGTGAAAGTGGTACTGAGAATAATGATGAAATAGGATTTGTAGAAATTAAAGAAGAAAATCCTGAAACTGAAGTTAAGGAAGAAAAAGGTTTAGTTTCTCAAGTAGAAAAGAAAGCTGATTGGATTATAGAAAGTGGTTGTTCACATCATATGACTGGAGACATGAAAAAGTTTATAAAGTTTAACAATTATGATGGAGGAGTTGTTAGAGTTGGAAACAATGCACCTTGTTTGATTAAGGGTATAGGATCTATTACTCTTGATGGAAAGACTAACACTAATGATGTTTACTTTGTAGATGATTTGAAACATAATCTTTTGAGTGTTGGATAGTTAGTTGACAAGGGATATCAAGTTTGGTTTACTATGAAAACTTGTGTGATAAAAGACAAGGATGGAAATTTCATTGGTACTAGATCTACAACCAGAGGTAATGTATTTCAGTTGAATCCTACTGAGATGACATGTTTGATTACTAAGATTGATGACAATTGGTTATGGCATAGAAGATTTTGTCATATAAACTTTGATAACATTATGAAAGTGATTACTATACTTGCAGTAAGAGATTTGCCTAAAATTATGAAGCCTACTAACATGATTTGCAAGGAATGTGTGATGGCTAAATAGAAGAGAAGCTCATTTCTAGCAAGAAATTTACAATAGCAGATAAGTTGGAGATTGTTCATACTAATTTGAGTGGTCCTACAAGGACTAGAGGATTCTATAGAGAAAGGTATTTTATGATTCTTGTTGATGATTTTACAAGAATGATGCAGATTGCATTTCTTAAAGAAAAATATGAAGCATTTGATAAGTCTAAGATCATTAAGAACAAAGTTGAGAATGAATCTGGAATGAAGATTAAATGTTTGAGATCAAAATAGACATGGATAATTTACCTCAAAAGAATTTAACATTTTTTGTGAAGTGAATGGTATTAAGAGATAATTTTAAGCTCCTAGGCCACTTGAACAAAATGGTATTACAGAAAGAAGGAACATATTAGTGACTGAAGCAACAAGAGCTATGTTATTTGAGAAAGACTTGGCTAAGATATTCTAGAGAGAAGTAGTGAACACAATAGTGTATACAATGAACATAGTACAAATTAGAGCAGACATAGACAAGACACCCTATGAACTATGGTTTGGACATGTACCATCAACTAAGTATTTTAGAATTTTTGGAAGAAAATGTTATCTTAAGAGAGATGATGACATTGGAAAGTTTGATCCTAGAAGTGATGAAGGTATATTTCTTGGATATTTATTGAAGAGAAAAGCTTATAGATGTTACAATAAGAGAACAAAGACTATTGTTGAGAGTGCAAATGTTAAAGTTGATGAAAAGTTCAAAATTTAAGAAAGAATGCTTGATTACGAATCAGATGAAGAAGCTCATCCTAAACCTAATCTAGAGATCACTAAACTATTGTATGAAATTGACAGTGATTTGTTGAATGAAAGCCATAGTGAGGGAACCATTGAAGAACCTACAACAGAAAAAAGTACTGAGATAGTGACACCTAACAGGAATCTATCAAGGAATCACCCTGTTGAGAAGATTATTGGAAGCATGGACAAAGGAGTTTAGACTTGGAATAAGGTACAAGAACAATTATGTTTGATTTCTCAAATTGAACCTAAATCTACTAGTGAAGCCTGTGAAGATGAACATTGGATTAAGGATATGAAAGAAGAACTAGATCAGACTGAAAAGAACAAGACATGGGAATTGGTCCCTAGACCTAAAGATAAGAATGTTATTGGAACAAAATGGGTATTCAAAAAAAAGATGAATGAACAAGGAGAAGTAGTAAGGAACAAAGCAAGATTGGTATGTAAAGGATACTCATAGCAAGAAGGAATTAACTATGAAGAAACTTTTGCACCAGTAGCAAGAATTGAAGCAGTGAGAATGTTTTTGGCCTATGCAGCATACAAGAAATTCAAAGTGTATCAAATGGATGTGAAGTTAGCATTTCTAAATGGAGAATTAGAAGAATTCTACATTGAGTAGCCTAAAGGTTTTCCTTTAACTAAAGAAGGAGACATGGTATGTAAACTGAAGAAAGCTATATATGGACTTAAGAAAGCACCTAGAACTTGGTATGTGAGATTGGATAAGTAATTGTTGAAATTAGGATTTACAAAAGGCACAGCTGATAGCAACCTATATACAAAAGAAATTGAAAATGGTTTATTGGTTGTAGTTATTTTTTTTTATGATATTATCTTTGGAGGAAAAGATGAAGCCAGTGATAAATTTGTAGATGAAATGAAGACTAAATTTGAAATGAGTATGATTGGTGAAATGAAATATTTTTTAGGATTGCAGATAACACATAATAGTGATGGTATCTTTGTAAGTCAGACAAAGTACTTGAATGATTTATTGAAGAGATTTAGAATGGAGAACTGTAAACTAGTTGGAACACCTATGGTAACTAGACACAAGTTATCTAGCACACATGAGACTCTTGTAGTGGAATAGAAGAAGTACATATCTATGATTGGAGGATTTCAATATTTGACTCATACAAGACTTGATATAGCACATTCAGTTGGAATTGTAGCAAGATTTCAAGTTGAACCTAGAGAATCACATTATGCAGTAGTAAAGAAGATACTGAGTTACTTAAGAGGTACAGCTGAGTATGGATTGTGGTATGAAAAATCTAATGATTTTACCCTATGTGCATATACAAATGTTGATTGGGGAGGCAGTGTTGATGATAAAAAGAGCACCAGTGCTGGAGCATTTTTCCTGGGAGGAAGATTAGATTCTTGGCTAAGTAAGAAGTATAACTATATCTCACAGAGCATAGAAAAAGTAGAGTATGTAGGAGTAGCAAACAATTGTAATCAGATAATTTGGATGAAACAAATGCTGAAGGATATTGGAATAAAATTTGTTGAGCTTGTTGTTATACATTTTGATAACACCAGCACAAATGGTATGTCTAAGAACCCTGTGTTACATTCTAAGACAAAAAAATATAGAGATAAAGTATCATGTAGTGAGAGAGAAAGTTTCTATGAAAGAAGTTAGACTTGAGTACATAAGCACAAAGGACCAGATAGAAGACATATTTACAAAACCTTTTCTTAAGGATACATTTGAGTATCTGAGAGGTATGCTTGGGGTTATGCCCCAGCCTAATTTTGAGAAGTGATGTAGATCATTGCATTCATCTAGTGGTATATGAGCCCTATCTTTCTTCTAGACTGGATGTTGGTGCTTCCTCTATGGGGGAGTATGTGTATCTGAGCTGAGTCATGAGGACTCTAGTGAATGTATTTTTAGAACAGTGTCTTTTGACATTGAAGTTGTTGTTGACATAATGATAAAGCATCTATCATTGATGTCAATGGGGGAGAAGTATACATGAAAAACCATCTGAACCATCTTTTGAAGATAACTGAATAGGAAAATGAAGCAAGATTTGATTGATGAAGAGGACTTGAAAGTATTTTTTAGAGCAGTAGTTTTGCGGTGTTGGATTTATGGAACTTGGATGTTTTTTCATCTATGTTGCCATCAATGCCAATGGGGGAGATTGTTAGTAATGAATTCTGAATATATCCTATGGGGGAGTATTCACAACCATTCTGTAGCAGTTGTTGTTGCATTCATGACTTTGATTGTCATTGATGTCAAATAAGTAATCTACTGAAGACTAGCTGAGGAGTAGATAGTGTTTGAGTTAGCGCACTTGGGATATTGAAGATGAAGCTATGATATGTTAAGGAATTACCCTATTATGTGTTATAATATTTTTGTTAAGAGCACAAATAGTAATTCATTTATTCATGGAAGTTATGAGTAAATCAGTGGAAGCAGTATTCAGCCAGTGTTCCTGAGTAGCAATTTGTGGAAATTAGTTGATATCTCCTAATTGGGATGGAATCTGGTTATGAGAAGTTAGAGAGCAGTTGAAGATAGGTTTTTAGTGATGTTGATGATAGCACAAGATCTGAGGTTGCATTAGTGAAGAATTATATTGTTCGGAAGTTGACAGTTTTGTGTAATTTTGATGTAACATGTGGAAACTTTTATTTTGTAATTTGTATGCCGACTCATTTGTGATTACTTGAGTGTGGTATAAAGGAAGGAATGTTTTACTTGTTTTAATGTGTAATATGTAATGAGAAAGTGTATGAAGGAATTGTGAAAGCGAAATTGTTGAAAGAGGATATGCAAAGTACTAAGATCTGATATTGATATCTGAAGAAGCAGTTGGTGCGGTTTGGCATAGTCAGAGAAGGAGTATTGAATTGTTGAGATTAGTAAAATTTTGGTATTATTCTATTGAGTAATACAAAGATCAGTTGGATAGTGAGTTTAGTGATCTTACCTTGAAGTTGTTTGGGTAGTAGGTCCTTCTGTCTTCCATAACTCCTAACAGAGTTAGAATCTTTTAACAGGGATTCAAAATCTCCTAATAGGGATTCATATGTACTAAATGTATTTCATAAGACTCCTAAAAAAGTCCATCCTCTCACAAGGAACTTTCATATTAGTTCATTTTTTGTGGGCATCATTCCCACTGGGGTTTACTCTTTGATCAAGAGGTTCCCTAGTCAACATATATTGTGTCATTGTGTTGTTGTGTATGAATATATTTATATGGTTGTTGGTTACATTTCTTACATGGTTAAAATCTATTGAAGTTGATGAAAGTTATATTTTTCTGATAAATGATTCACCCTCAGTTATCTCAATGGACTTTACTTTCTAACACTATTAAACTTCTCAACCTTCAGCTTACCCCAGTCTACCATTTTTTCCACTCAATTGTGATACTCCCACTAAATCATGAGACCTCCCTATAGAGGATAACTAAAACAACAACCTCACTCTGATACCACTTTTTAGTATTAACAAGATAGAAATAACAGTTACATGAAAACATAACCAATATCAAAAAATAATAAACTATAGAAAATAAAACACAAGACACAAAGATTTAACGTGGTTCATACAATCCTTGGGCTACATCCAACAAAAAATGAGTCTGATATTATTATTATCAAGTGATTATAACCTAATTAAAATCCACAATCCTTTACAACTCAATGTCACTACAAGAAGCTACTAAAAATATACATCATGAAATCCCTAACCCTAAGCCATTTTATACAAGCTTTTTGCCGCTTTAGGGTTAGGGTTACAAGATTTTTTTGATGAGGATACATGGAAAGTGTACAATACTTCCCTAATCAATCACCATAGACCAAAAGTAACAAAGTAATCTCTAACTACTTTTTTATAGAAACATCACATCTACCCAATGTAAATGGAAAAAAATAGAGCTATTGCTCAAAGAGAGTGTCTAGTGGAGAATGTTGTAGGCTTAATTATTATATTTGACATTTTAATAGTGGCATCTATTAGAGTGGATACACATATAATAATTCCATTCTACAAATGTAGATAAGTTAGTTTTAACTTAGAATTAATATCATGAAGAGAAAACAAAATCAAAATGATAACTAAAAATCATCTATAAGAGAAAATAATATACACAAAGTCAATAGCACTCTAACAAAATTATTGAAAATTCATGTTTTAAAATAAAACATATATTTTCTTTTGAAATTTTAAACCCATGCATCTAGGCATAATTTAATTTAGAAGTAAAAAATGAGGCATTCATGAGTCATGGTCAGTATGGAGGCCAATAAGGCTCATTTAACATGAAACATGATCATATTGTTTATAATTTCTAAGAAGGCCACATGAGGGGATGCTTTTTGTGAAATTACAATAAACTTTAGTTTTATATTATTATTTTTCTTGATTTTGTATATGATAATCCTTATTCAGACCTGCTGTATATAATTCATCTCAAATACAAAAATATTTATCAATATATATATGACTTTGCACATAGAAGGAGACGTGACTCATAAATGAGTCACGTCCCTTCAATACCGATGCCCTTTCATAACAAATTACCTTTACCGATAATCGAATATTAAAGACTGCACTTTACATATATTGTAACTACGATATATGTAAAGTGCAGTATCGTATGTTTTTGTATTATATAAGCCACGGGTAACATACTGCACGATATACATATTGTAAGATATGTATACCGTGCAGTATGTTATATGAATTAAAAATAATATAACATATTGCATACGATATCCGATATATATATATAACAGTTGGTATGGTGGCCGATATGCATAACAGTCGATATGGCATCCGATATGTATTACAGTCGGTATGACATTCGATATATATCATAGTCGGTACTTGGTATAGCAGTCGATATTAATTGGTATGTATTATCGTATCAATAATACATATTAACAATATGTATTATTGATATGATAATATCATATCACATCAATAGTGCAGATCGATATATATATATAAGGCTTAGTTATATTATTAAATATATATATATATATATATATATATATATATATATATATATATATATATATATATATATATATATATATATATATATATAAGTATATTGATAATATTAGATATACATAAATATGTAATATTATCAAGTATATATATATTAATATAGAATATTAATATAAAATTATCTAATCATAGCTATTCATTGTTAACACTCCCTCTTAGCTAGATAAGATAATTTTCACTTTATGTTAGCATCATATTTTCATTTGAAATGAGGAATCACCATTCATTGTGACACCTAGTTTCCATATCATAAAGATATGAGGAATCACCATGCATTGTGACACCTAGTTTCCATATCCTAAAGATATGAGGAATCACCATGCATTGTGACACCTAGTTTCCATATCCTAAAGATATGAGGAATCAACAACTGATACCTATTTCCATATCACAACGATATGAGGAATCAACAACTGATACCTATTTCCATATCACAACGATATGAGGAATCAAAAACTAATACCTATTTTGTATCACAGTAATAGTGATACAAGGATATATTAAATATAACATTATATCATATTTTATATAACCTTATTATGGTATGTGCACTAACAGATAATCTGTTTACCATAACAACACCACATTATAAGATCGTCATCTCGTAATCAAATACAAGTGTTCATTATCTAAGAAGTCGTCACCTCTAGAAATGTCCACAGGATGGATGAGCCCATAAAATAACATTTATATATTATATATAAAATCATATTACAATCATACCAAGAGTTTTCCTAAAGTGATCAACTTTCACCTTTGGAAGAGCTTTGGTGAGAATATCAGCAGTTTGATTTCCTGTACAAACATATTCCAACTGGAGTACCTTTCTTTCTGCCATATCACGAACATAGTGATAAGGAATCTCAATGTGCTTTGATCTATCATGAAATAAAGGATTTACTGATAACTTGATACAGCTTTGATTGTCATAGAAGATAGTAGTTGGTGGTAGAGTTTTACCAAATAGTCCACTGACTAGTTTCCTAAGCCATACTGCTTTTTTAGCTGCCATTGAAGCTGCAATGTACTCTGCCTCTGTAGAGCTTTGAGCTACTGAAGATTGTTTTCTACTGATCCAAGACACCATAGCTGATCCCAAGCTAAAACAACATCCAGAGGTACTTTTACGATCAATCACACTTCCAGCCCAATCTAAATCAGTGAACCCATGAAGGTTTAATTCTATCCTATCATACTTGAGTCCATAGTTTAAAGTACCTTGAAGATATCTCAATACATGTGTAGCAGCAGTAAAGTGAATTTCTTTGGGATCACACATGAACTGACTTAATGTGTTTACTGAGAAACAAATGTCAGGTCTGGTATTCCCTAAGAACATTAGAGATCCTATTAATTGTCTGTATAAAGAGATTTCTGCAGAAGGAGATTCTGATGTTGCTTCCTTTAGTTTATGAAAATTTATTTCCATGGGTGAAGACATGGGTCTACAATTCAACATGCCAAATCTCTTCAAGATATCAAGGGTATATTTGCCTTGATTCAAAATAATACAGTCTAATTTCTGCCAAACTTCTAGACCAAGAAAGTAGTGTAGAAGACCTAAGTCCTTCATATCAAATTCTTTGGCTAAGTCTTTCTTACATTGTTGAATCAAATAGTCTTCCCCTGTAATCAGTAAATCATCAACATATAATATGATTATCAACATATCACCTTTGTTTACCTTGAAGTATAGATTTGGATCAGCATCATTTTTGGAAAATCCTAACTTTGTTAGATAGCTGTCTATTCTAGCATACCAAGCTCTGGGGGCTTGTTTAAGTCCATATAATGCTTTCTTCAACTTACATACATGTGTTTTAGGATCATGAATCTCAAATCCTTCAGGTTGTTCTAAGTATACCTCTTCTTCAATACTTCCATTTAAGAAGGCTGTTTTAACATCCATTTGATGAACTTTCCAACCTTTGGCAGCTGCAATGGCTAGAACTGTTCTAATAGATGTGTAACGTGCAACAGGAGCAAATGTTTCTTCATAGTCAATCCCTTCCTTTTGAGAGAAGCCTCTTGCTACAAATCTTGCTTTGTACTTTTCAATGCTACCATCAGCTGCATGTTTGATTTTGAATAACCATTTAGATGATACCACAGATTTTGATTTTGGTCTTGGTACAATATCCCACACATCATTCTTTATGATAGATTGATATTCTTCTATCATTGCATCCTTCCATACTTGTTGTTGAATTGCATCAGATACATTTGTAGGTTCTAAGTTAGAGAGTTCACTCATGAGTGCTGCATAGCTGGATAATATGGAAGGCCTTTTTCTTTCTCTGACTGTTCCTGGAGGAGCACCAAGAGTCTTTCCTTCTTCTAAGAGTTTAGTGGCCCAAAGTGGTCTCTTCTTAGGATTTTCTAGTGTGGATAGATTTTCATCATTTTCTTCTTCCTCAGAGTCCTCCTTTTGAGTTTCCTGTGAAGTGTTTTCTTTTGATGGAACAAAAGTCTCTTGCTCTTGTGAATTTATACTTTTAGAGCAAGCTGTATCTTCCTCAAATATTACATCTCTACTTAATTCAACAAGGTTCTGCCCAGGTATATAAATACGATATGCTTTTGAGGTTTCACTATATCCTACAAAGATACCTTTCTTCCCAGACGGTTCTAACTTTGTTCTCTTTTCCTTAGGAACATGAATGTAGACTGGACATCCAAATATTCGAAGATTACTTATATCAGGCTTTGTCCCTATGAATGCTTCTTCAGGAGTTTTATTTTCAATGTGTGAGTGTGGACATCTATTTTGTATGTATACGGCTGTATTTGATGCTTCTGCCCAAAGAGAGGTATCAAGGTTTTGATCAAGAAGCATTGCTTTGGTGGCCTCAGTAATAGTTCTATTCTTTCTTTCAGCTACCCCATTTTGTTGTGGATTATAAGGTACAGTGTACTCCCTCTTAATCCCAGCCTCTTTACAAAATTGTTTGAATATTTCAGATGTGTATTCTTTTCCATTGTCTGTTCTCAAAATTTTAATTTTCTTTCCAGATAGATTTTCAGTAATAGATTTGAAGTCTTTAAACTTACTTAGTACTCCCTCAGATTCTTTGTACTTAAGGAAGTAAATCCAGGTCTTTCGTGAGAAGTCATCAACAAAGATTATATAGTATTTGCAGCCTCCTATTGAAGAAACAGACATGGGTCCACATAAATCTGAATGTATCAATTCTAAAACCTCATTAGTTCTGCTTACACTAATTTGAAATGTTCCTTTTGTGTTTTTGCCTAGTGCACACCCTTTACATGCACCAGAATGATATTGTTTAAGTTTTGGTAATCCATTAACCAAATTTTCCATAGAAGATAAAGTTTTATAATTTAAATGTCCTAATCTTCTATGCCATACTTCATTTAAATTTGAAATGTCATTTACTAAGACTTGATTTATATCAGTATTTAATTCATATAAGCACCCTTGTCTTCTTCCTATGGTATTAGCTTGTTTGAAGGTTAAACCTTTAGGCCATGCTTTTACTCTGCCATCCATGAAAGTTACTCTATACCCATTATCTTCAAGTGCCGATATGGATAAAAGGTTTCTCTTGATTCCTGGGACAAATAGGACTCCTGTGAGTTGAATTGAGATACCGGTCTTTAGTTTGATTGTGCATGTCCCAATGCCTCTTACTGGATAAGAGGAGTCATCTCCAATGGTTACCTCTTCATCCGATTCTTCTGACATAGTTTCTAGTAGTTCTTTGAACCCTGTAATGTGACGTGAGGAACTGCTATCAATAACCCAAATGTTCTTGTTTGGAACTTGATTTGAGAGTGCAGAGTAGAGTACAAATTGCTCCTTCTTGATTTCTTCATTGGGCTTCTTCTTGGATTTGGTAAAAGAGGCTTGATGATTCTTGTAAGGACAATTTGTTACAACATGTCCGGGTTTGTCACACCTAAAGCATTTAACATGAGATAGGTCTCTTTTGGGATACTCCGTATTGAATTTCTTCTTTCTGAAATGTTTGAATTTCTTCTTCTTGTGAGTATTTACATTTAGTGCATGATTTTCTTCATCATTGATCTTTTTCTTTAATCCTCTTTTATCTAACCTTGATTCTTCTTGAAGACAATCTATTCTTAATCGATCAAATTTTGGAAACTTGGATCTAGCACTTATACCAGCAACAAAGGTTTCCCAAGATTCAGGTAGTCCATCTAGAGCAATTAAGGCTAGTTCCTTTCCATCAATTTCATGGCCTAGTAGTGAAAGTTGATCTCTTAATGCTGATACCCTTAGAAAGTATGCATTTATTTTCTCATTCTTATTCATACTAATCTGGTTCATTTCTCTTTTCAAAGCTAGTTTCTTGCTAGCATTATTTATTTCATATGTTTTCTCCAATGCCTTGTACATCTCATATGCCTTATCATATTTGGATAAGATTGGTACAATATGATCTCTGACCCCATCGATAATTATCTTCATGGCTTTGTCGTTCCCTTCATTCCAATTTGATAGATCGGGTTCCGCTTCTGGCTTAACCTTGTCTGGTTTAATAAAAGTTTCAACTTTATTCTCTTTTAGCAGCATTATGATTCTTATCTTCCATGATTGGAAGTTATCAGCCCCTGCAAGTCTGTCCTCAAATCTGATCATGTTTTCCATTTTGTAATATCTTAAGTTTATTAAATTTCTTTAAATTTCAGAACCTGGCTCTGATACCATGTGAAATTACAATAAACTTTAGTTTTATATTATTATTTTTCTTGATTTTGTATATGATAATCCTTATTCAGACCTGCTGTATATAATTCATCTCAAATACAAAAATATTTATCAATATATATATGACTTTGCACATAGAAGGAGACGTGACTCATAAATGAGTCACGTCCCTTCAATACTGATGCCCTTTCATAACAAATTACCTTTACCGATAATCAAATATTAAAGACTGCACTTTACATATATTGTAACTACGATATATGTAAAGTGCAGTATCATATGTTTTTGTATTATATAAGCCACGGGTAACATACTGCAAGATATACATATTGTAAGATATGTATACCGTGCAGTATGTTATATGAATTAACAATAATATAACATATTGGATACGATATCCGATATATATATATAACAGTCGGTATGGTGGCCGATATGCATAACAGTCGATATGGCATCCGATATGTATTACAGTCAGTATGACATTCGATATATATCATAGTCGGTACTTGGTATAGCAGTCGATATTAATTGGTATGTATTATCGTCTCAATAATACATATTAACAATATGTATTATTGATATGATAATATCATATCACATCAATAGTGCAGATCGATATATATATATAAGGCTTAGTTATATTATTAAATATATATATATATATATATATATATATATATATATATATATATATATATATATATATATATATATATATATATATATATATATATATATATATATATATATATATATATATATATATATATATATATATATATATATATATATATATATATATATATATATATATATATATATATATATATATAAGTATATTGATAATATTAGATATACATAAATATGTAATATTATCAAGTATATATATATTAATATAGAATATTAATATAAAATTATCTAATCATAGCTATTCATTGTTAACACTTTTCCATAGCCAAAATTCAAGATATTTTACAATGTATTTTCTTAAGTTAATGTGTGGATCTAAAATGAAAATATTTGAATTGAAATGCTTTTTGTCCCTTTTAATAGTGTCATCAATAAGTTCATTATAAGATGAAGAATTCTTAAATGATACACATTTATATTTATGTTACTGTTATTAAAGTTGTACATTCTCTTAAAGGGTTTTATGGGGTTATTATGAATTATTTTTAACAAGGATAGAAAGTGGTGTCATGATTACTAAAACTTTGCTATAGAAAATTATGGATAAGTGACGCATTCAAGGTCGGAGGATCCAATAAAGGATTGTCCAAACTTGTAGCCAAACATCAACAATGTAGACTAACACAACAAGATAAGCTTTAAATATAAATTACATTTAACATGCCTGGCTGTAAGGCCTTCCGGGTTAGGGCCAATTATAATCAATTAAAATAGTAATTCTACAAACTCCTAGCTAGTCCAGCTCTGCAACACATCATAAACTAGTGGAAGCACAAAGGAAAATCTGAACTTGAGCTCACAAGCCTCCAAGCATGCAAACCACTAGCTTTGCTATAACAACATATCAAAAAACAATATGATCTTCAAGATCTTGCAGGATCCAATTTCTATCCTCTCAGACTACCTTCCTTATGTCTGACTCTCAATTCCCCTAAACAACTACCCAAACTCTCCTTAAATACATTTCCTCAACCACAAGTCGGATGGAAGAAACAATTAACTCCTAAGCCATGTTGGCTTCTACTACAAACAAATATTAAATAAAACAACAGTAACCTCTCAAATAGACTTACAATTATTTAATTCTCCATGTTGGCCTCTATATCTATGTAGGAGAATGTAACATTAGATACGAACATTAAATACAACCAAAACTTCAAGAACTCTTGTCAGTAAACTAGAACTATTGAGCACCAGTAAACAACTGAGAATGATAGGCATCACCGAGTAAGTTCATTGATCGAGCACCACATGCATCATCGAGCATAAGTTCCACTGAGTTCCAGAGTTTATCGAGTTCCTTTAGTGACTGAGCTCCCTTCAATAACTGAGACCATCAGTTAAAGCTACAACTGAGTAACACATAACCAAATCAAACACACCACCATGTAGATTTTCCAAGTATCCTAGAATGCCCTTGCATCAGACACCCCAGGTTTGAAAAGATGTTCTTATAGGCTAGAAGAACATCTTCTAGGATTCAACACATAAACTTTGAACTAGTTCTTCACATACAAGTCTTCCAAATCTTCACCTTGCATAATCTTCCCCTTTTGCTTTCTCTTCCTTTTCAAGTCTTTCCTTGATAACACATAGGTTTGTTCTCCATACTGATCATCCATCCTCTCAAGATCTGACTACTCAACTCTGCTACCAATACTTAGGTTCCTCCTATCGAGTGTTGTATCCAGCAAAGGCATGAGGGAAAACTTCCTATCATTCTTTTCAATAGTAAATACATTCTTGACATAGTCATGCATAGCCCTGCAATCATACTACCAAGCTCTATTGAGAAATATGTGACAACTACTCATGTTCACAATATCACACAACACTTGACCCTTATGCTATCCAATATGAAAATCAATAAGACATTTCTCCCTCACTTCGAGAGCATGAATATCTTACAACCAGCCAATCCTATAAGGATAAGGATGTCTCATTCTATTCAAACCAAGTTTCTGAACCATTTCCTCGGCTACAAGGTTATTAGTACTACCACTATCCACAATAACATCACAAAGTTTACATCCTGACTTGCACCAATTCCTGAACAAGTTACTCCTCTAACAAGGTTCCACCTTTGCACTGAGCAATGTTCTCTGAACCATCAAGTTCTTAGATTCAAGTTCATTATGAATGTTCTCATTTACCACAACACTCCTTCGATCACCAAACTTCTTTTGTGTACACTCAAAAGATTAGTGTTCTTCTTCACCACAACTATAACAAGTACCCTTAAAGATAGCCCTACCTATCTTCTTTTTTGGATCAACAGGTTTTAGTTCATCTTCTATAGTCAATTTATCCTTCACCGAGTCATCAAGCTTCTCCTTCTCTCAGGAATTACCATGGTGTTTCCTCTTCAAACTATCTTCTTCCTTCAGAGCATACTGATAAGCATCTTTAGTAGAATCAATCTTCAACATACCAATCTCATCTTGAATATTGAATCTCAAACCATTCACATACCAAGCTACCTTTTCTTTACCAAGTTCTCTATGTCCAGACCGAATAGTCAACTTATAGAACTCCTCGGTATAGTCTTCAATAGTCAAATCTTTTTGCTTTAGATCTTTTGATTTCTTAAACAATTCAAGCTCATAGTCAATAGGTATGAACTTAGAGTTCAATTTAGGCACCATCAACCTCCACCGATTGATCTTCATTTTAGCTACGTCCTCTCTATCTATTTGTAATTCCTTCCACCAAAGAGCAGCATATCCCTTAAACTTATTCTGTGCCAACCTCAATCTAAGAGGATCTTCAATTTCTTCAAGCTCAAAGAATTCTTCTAGCTCATGAATCCAATCAATCAAGTTCTAGGTTTTTAAAGTACCAAAGAAGTTAGAAACTTCCATTCAGTAACTAGTACTTAACTGAGCTCCAAATCTATGTAATCGACCAGTTCTTTCTTCACTAGATCTATCTCTTTGGTCATATCCACTAGATCTAGTAGCTTCAAAGTCTTCAATAACTTCCTCATAACCATCTTTAGTACCAAGATTTTGAGGTACACCAGCCATAGCCCTCATGATCTCAATGATCATGTCATTCTTCATTAGCTCCATCTCAGATCTAAAATCAGATTTCACCTTCTCTATAATCCTAGACTCCACAATATCACAAAGATCTGCAATCACCCTAGGGTCCAATCCTCTTAGAGGAATCCTCAAAGATAAGAAAACCCTCTGCAACCAAACCCTACACTGAACACCTTGTGATAACCTCCAAGTTGTATGCAAGTCAGATCACCCTGCCACCTTGCATGAACCACTAGGCCACAATTTCACAAGTTTAGTAACATGGGTCTTCAACTTAGATCACACACAATCTCTTCACCAACAAGATCAAATTCACTCTAATACCATCTGATGTAGTCAAGGTCAGAGGGTCCAATAAAGGATTGTCCAAAATTGTATCGAAACACCAATAATGTGGAATAACACAACAAGATAAGATTCAAATAGAAATTTCATGCAACATGCCCAGCTGTAAGGCCTTCTAGGTTAGGGCCAATTACAATCAATTATAACAGTAATTCTACAAAATCCTAGCTAGTCCCACTCTGAAACACATCAATAACTGGTGGAAGCATAAAGGTAGATCTGAACTTGAGCTCACAAGCATCCAAGCAATCTCCTTGTCTCCAAGCATGCAAACCACTAGCTCTGCTACAATAACATATCATAAAACAATCTCATCTTCAAGATCTTGTAAGATCCAATTGCTATCCTCTCAGACTACCATCCTTATGTCTGACTCTCAATGCCCCTAAAAAACTACCCAAACACTCCTTAAATACATTTCCTCAACCACAAGTTAGCTAGAAGAAACAATTAACTCCTAAGACAAGTCAGCTTCTAATACAAACAAATATTAAATGCAACAATATTCAGCTCTCAAATAGCCTTAAAATTACTTAATTCTCCATGTCAGACTCTAAATCTACCTAGGATAATGTAACATCAGATACCAATATTAAATACATCAAGTCAGCCAACCAAAACTTCAAGAACTCCAGTCGGTAAACTAGAACTACCGAGCACCCGTAAGCAACTAACCGTGATAGGCATCACCGAGCAAGTACATCAATCGAGCACCACAAGCATCATTGAGCACAAGTTCCACCAAGTGCCAGAGTTTATCTAGTTCCTTCAGTGACCAAGCTCCCTTCAATAACTGAGACCATCGCTTAAAGATGCAACAAAGTAACACATAACCAAATCCAATACACCACCATGTAGATTTGCCGAGTACCCTAGAATTCCCTTGCATCAATAAGTTAGGAATGAAAGCTAAGATCACCTAGTTGTTTCTTTTTATTTTTTTAGCACCTATATCCTAACCCACCCTACCTCTACTAACTTAGCACTAATACCATGTAGATAAAACCAAATAAAACTGATAACTAAAACTTATCTATAAGAGAACATAATACATACATAGAGGATGTCTTTGCAATAAAATTAATGAAAATAAGTGTTCTTAATAGACCCATTTCCTTGAGATTTATAATATTCGTGCAAGTTGGATACTAAAACAATATATTCAAAATAAGGAAACATTTAGGATGTTATAATTTTTTCATTAAAATAAAATTGTAATTAGATTTATTTCTTTTTATTAATGCAATTATTTGACTTGTAATACAAAGACATAATAATAGTTTCTTGATGCATTAAAATTTTTAGTATTTTTGTATAGCATGAACAAGATTAGTAATATTGAAATATTCTAATGTGATATATTTTAAATATGTGTGCCTTACGTCTAAATATCAATGACTTATGGTTACAATTATAACAACCATATGTCTTCTTATTTCTAAGTTATAGTTTTTTATTAAGTAAACCAAGTTTTATAGGGTTCCTAAAACCCATAGGAAGATTAAAATATAGCAATAAAGAGTTCAGAACATAACATAAGCAAAGCAACTAAAGAAACAGGCCACATACATGCCAAGAGACTACCTACCCCAAAGGTGCAGTAAAAACAAAGCAAAAAAAGGGATAGAAAAAAAGGCACCAGGGAACAGGATTAGGTGAGGTTCCTGAGCATTACTGTAGCATTTCTTTCGAGAATCTCCATCTTCTCTACTACCTCTTTAATGTTCTGAATGTCTTGGGATCCATCATCAGCCAAGTTTTTCTTTGATCTGGCTTTGGTTCTCTTACCTGGACCTTCATTGGGATTCTCCTTATTATCCTCAGTGGTCCTCTTCTCATCCTTTCTATCCATCTTCTCTTCCATTTTGTCTATAAGCAACTTGATATGCTCATTGGAGGCTTTGAGAATGTTGAAGTTTTTCTCTATAATGCCTTTGAGGGTATCCTCAAGGATTTTCATTTTTCCTTCCATATGATCGATCCTAGAATCTAGGCTATGCTCATGCTCTATGGCTTTGTGATCCTTTTCTACCATGCTCTATATTTTTTCCTTGAGATCTTCAAGTTCATGGAAGAGCCATTTGAAGGACCTGAACTGGTCCAGCATGCTATTCTTATCATTTTTTAGGAGGTTCATCTCCATTTCCCTAGCCTTATCACTGAGGATGACTAGTGTGGGGTCAATTAGATCCTCTTTCTGAATAATTCCATCGACATCCTCAAGGATTTTAGAGTTCATAGCTTCCTTGATGATCCTTGTCCGCACTGTGTTCATATTGTAGTTCCTCCACACTTTTTTCCCTTTTCCAGAGTCTTGACTTTGATGCTCCCCAAACTAGTTCTTATCTTCGGAGATCTATTGCAAATTGGGGGAATGGGTAGAAGGGTTAGCCTAGCCTTTGTTGGGCTCCTCAGTGTTAGGGTCTTGAGCATTATCTTTGGCTCTTGAAGAGGGAGGGGGAGTGTTGTCTTCACTGATGGTGAGGTCAATAGAGAGATGACCTAAGCTTTCCCCCTTGGTATTGAATTTTTCCCATTTGGCCTGATTAGTCTTCTTACTGGCCTCTCGTTTAGAGTTACCCTCATCCTCATGTGTATTCATATCTTTTTCATTATCATTATAATCCTCATCTGAGGGTATCTCCTTTGTAGCCTACATTTTGGAGGGTTTTTCTTTTTTGGCCGAGCTTGGTAGTCTCTTTTTTGAGGAGGACCCCTGTTGTAGTTTTTTGATCTCTTCTTCCTTGTTTTCCTCATAGTGCATTCCCTCACTATTTCCTTTTGAGGGGATGTAATCTGACCCAAAAGCATCACTTTTTTCATTTTTCTTTGTGATCTCCTTTCCTAGAATTTGGGCTTTAAAGAATTCATATATTAACAATAACAGGCCCTCGTGAAAAGCAAGGTTAGCTATATTCTTCTCCCAAAAACCATTAATATTTTCATTTAATGAGGATTAAAGATAGAATGGGATGGATACCTTCATTATATTCTTGAAGTGGTTCACTAGTACAAAGTTATAGGTCCTTCATCTGTCGAACCTAGTGTCCAGAGTGACATAAGAGATAAGGGCCTTAAGAACAAACTTCCACAACATTTTCATTGCCTTTGGCTGGTAGTAGGTTCATGTCTTGACTATATATTTCTTCTCTTCCTTGTCTCTCATGAAGTCATTGACGGCATTGTCGGAGATTTTGTGGTCCCTGTAAACTTTTTTGCCTACTATGGGGATGCCAGTGACCTTTGAAATGACCTCCTCAGTGACAATAAAGGTCTTTCCCTCTATCTCCACAATTCCTTCTTTCCAGCTTTTCATAAAGGTGTTTGTGACCACCTTCTTGCTACCATGAAGCCTTTCAATGAAGGTAGTAATTTCCCCTTTTTGCAGAGCCTTCCAAACCTTAGTGTGTCTCTTCCACTACATATTGTCATTCTCGAGCTCCCTTCTATGTTTTTCCCCAACCATCACTCTAGCTCAGAGTTTGGCATTTCTCTGGTGCTGCTGAGAATTGTTGATTTCAATATTTCTAGCATCAGTTGTTCTTAGCTTTCTTGTTTTTTGCCTTTGGGCTTGAATACAATTCTTGGGAATGAATACCCAGAAAGCGTGTGGAAGGGACGCATAGTAATTGGCCTTTTTGTCCCTCCAGTACTTGTCATTTATGGAATGAAACTTCCAAAAATCCCCATTAATTTTCATTATTATATGTTATGATTCCTTCAGTTCCTTGGATTTTGTTCCTTTCAAGTAAATCCTTCACTTCACAAGGGAAATCTTTGTTGTGATGCCAACTCATCATAGATTCCTTTTTAACTGCCAGGTTGGCAAACCAGTCAATGATACTATTGGATTCCCTATACATGTCGGAAATGTGAACCACTTCAAAAAAGTTAAGGATAGCACGCCTTTCTTAGATCATGTTGGATATAGACCATGATGGAGTGTGTTTGAGATTTAAGCAGTTGATGATATTCATGGAGTCACCTTTGAGCCAGAGCTTTTTGACCCCAATGTCATGGGCTAGTTTGGTGACTTAGAGGGATGCACTCACTTCATAAAAGTAGTTGGTTAGGACCAAGAGGTGAGATAACAGTCACTAAGACAAAACCAAAGTAGTTCTTGATAATTCCTCTTCTTCCTACTTGGCCAGGGTTCCCTTTGGCAGCTCCGCCAAAGTTAGCTTTGGACTAGCCTATCGGGGGGTAGTTCCAGGTGCAATTCTATCTTTTCTTCTAAGCCACATACTGGACCTTTCCTACAAAATGATTAGAGCCTCCACAATAATAAAAGTTTTCCTTCACAGAAAAGTGAATCTTTTCAAAAATTATTTTAGGAGGAGAGTAGCAATCACAGAAAATTCAATTGTTGTGTTCTTTCTAAATTCCCTAGTAGAAGTGAGGAAGGATCCAAGAGTAGAATACATGGAAATATGAATTAAAAATGGTGAAAGCCCATTGAGAAAAGAGATCTTGGAAAGATAGGGGAAAACACCAGGATAAATCCAGGGTAGAAAGGAGGAGATTCCAGATGTTACTTGCAAAAGAGTAGTGAATAAATAGGTGATCCACCGATTCCTCTTGGCATCTGTAGAGAACACACCTGTTGGGGATCTGGAAGCCTCTCTTGATGAGATTATCAAGTGTGAGAATGTGATTCTAAATCAGGAGCCAAAATAAAACATTTATTTTGGGAGTAAGACTAGGGACCCAGGCTTTAACCCAAAGAGGTTTAGCTTCTTGAGTTTGAGGTAGCTGAGAGGAATAGGCAGAGGCCACCATGAAGTTACCATCTAGAGACCCTTTCCAAATGAGCTCATCCTGAGCTAAGGAGAGAGAGACCACATTAAGGGCTATCATCAGGAGAACCAAGTCTTGAGAAACCTAGGAGAGATCCACCCATTTGTCATCCATTCTATAGTTGTTGGCTTGGGAGCCATAGGTGTGGGTGCACTCTTCCCTCCAAGTATTGAGAGGTTCACAATCTCTCAAGTGACCTATTTGAAGCTAGTTGTCATTCCAAAAGTTTATGGACTGTCCATTCCATATCTTCCACTTTTCTTTGGATTTAGCCAAATCCTTTGCATAGAGAAGACCATTCCATATAACAGATCCTTTCGGTGAGTCTGTCTCTTCAAAGAAGAGCTTTATTAAGTTATTTATGAGTTATTTTTCTTTAATAGTGTCATGTCATTCCCCTTTATTGTTAAATATTCTCCATATCTATTTGGCTTGAAGAGCTTTATTGAACGGTCTTATTCTCCTTATTCTAAGGCTTCCAGCTTTGTTTGGGTGATAGACTTTTCCCTAAGCAATAAGAGGGATTCACTTATGGTCTTCAGTTCTAGACCAAAGGAATCTTCTTTGAATACTTTCCATGGCCTACATAACTTTTGCATGAATAGAAAAGAGGCTAAGAGAGTAGGTTGGGAGGTTTTGCAGAGTGAATTTGACCAACTAAATCTTTCCTTCCTAGCTGAGGGAAACTCCTTTCCAACCTATAAGCTTCCTGTTAAATCTATGTATAATTTTATTCTAGAAGACTTTCAGAGGTTTAATACCTAAGGGCAAGCCCAAATAATTAGAAGGAAAAGAATTGATACCATAACCCAAGATATAAGCAATTTTTCTATGTCCCCCCTCAGGGGTGTTGATGAAGAAGGTAGAGATTTAATTGTAATTAATGGACTAACCAGTCTCTCTGGTGTAAGCATTGAGAAGGTTCTTCACCACTTTGGCTTCTCCCACTAAGGCCTTTCCTCCAAGAGTGGTGTCATCCATGAACTACTTGTGAGAGAAGACATTTTTCCTAGAGGAAGGATTAATGTCATTCACATCCCCGTCCCTCCTAGATGCAGAGATGAGTCTTCCAAGGAATTCTTCCAGGATGATAAAAATAATTGGGGACAGGGGATCCCCTTACCTCAGGCCCCTAGTGGGTTTGAAGAAATTTGATGGGGAACCATTGATCAGGATCACCAGAGAGGGAGTAGATATAATTTGCTGAAGGATCTTGCAAGTTTGAGAGTTAAAGCCAAAGGCATCAAGAATTCTGAGAAGGAACTGCCAATCGACCTAGTCATAAGCCTTGGATAGATCAAGCTTGAGTAGAAAGCCTTCCCTTTTTCCTACTTCTAAGGGCTAGATCACTTCATGCACCATCATTATAGAATCCAATATCTATCTATCGGGCACAAAGCCATATTTTTATTGTGAGATAAAGGAGGGGATGACTTTGAGAACACTTGAGGTGATAACCTTGGAGATGATCTTGAGGAAAGAGTTGCAGAGGCTGATAGGTCTGAAAAGCTCCATCAAATCCACTTTAGAAGACTTAGGGATAAGCACCAGGAAAGTGGCATTGAGCTCTTTGAGGAGATTTTTTGAGCCATACAATTCCTACACTGCTTTGATGACATCTTCTTTCACCATATCCTAGAAAAGATGAAAAAATAACATAGGGAAGCCATCACTACTAGGGGCTTTGTCTCTAGGGAGAGAGTCCAGGGCTCTCTTGACCTTAGTCATATCTAGGATTGAGCAGAAGGATTTATTTTGGCCTTTGGTAATAATTTGTGGGATGTTTTTGAGGAGATTGTCCTGATCCTACTTGGATAGCTCTTGTCCTTTTGAAAGGAGAGAAGAAAAGTAAGGAATGGCTTCCTCTATAATATCCTTATCCTCCTGCAAGACTTGGTCTCCCTTCTTAATTATGCTTTTTGTATTAGCCACTTTGTGTCTCATAGTGGAGAGATGGAAGAAATGAGTATTTTGGTCTCCTTCCCTTAGCCAAATGGACCTCGATCTCTGCTTCTAGAAAGTTTCCTCCTGCCCTATGATATTATGGTATTCTATTAGGATAGATTTCTCCTTATTCAATCTTTCCTCATCATATCTCTCTTTTTGGATTTCTTCTTAAATGTGGTTTAGGTTAGTGAGTGTCTTATCTTTAGCAGTAAAGATATGGCCAAATTCTTCCTTGTTCCATTGCTTGACATTGAATTTGATATTCCTTATCTTTTTCGCCACCCTAAACATTGCAATGTAGATTTGGGTGAGATACCCACATATTTTCAAATCTAAAGGGGAAGTTCCTTTTCTTGACTATCTGGTCCAGGGAAAGGGAGATGGGAGAGTCATCAGAGCCAGCTCTGACCAAGGTAGAGAGATTAAGAGAATAGTGATTAATCCAGTCCAATGTGATCAAGGCATGATCTAATCGAACTTGGATGTAGTCCCTTCCTAATCTCCTATTGGACTAAGTGAAATTAGCTTCTTGGAGATCCATATTGAGGAGAGCTTGGTCATTGATGAAATCATTTAAGTCTTTCTTTCTTTCCAAGTCCGAGGATATCCCACCCTATTTTTCCTGTTCTTTGAGGGGAGTATTGAAGTCCCCCATGATAATACCCTTTGTCAAGTTTGAGGAAGCCAGAGTAGATTTAATCCATTCCCAGTAGGACCTTCTACCTTTTTGGAGCTAGGTGCATAAATATTCAATATGAACCAGCTATCGTTATCTTTAATTGTTGTAAATTGTAAGAGTAGAAGGTTGCCTTCTTCGTAGATGACTTCAACCTTTAGATGAAAAGAGTTCCACATGGTCATTAGGCCTCTGGAGGCTCCATCAAAACTGGTAGCTTTGTTTTCCATGACTTTACTAAATCTGATACACTCTAACTTGTCCTTTTGCATCTTAGATTTCTAAGTTATAGTTGGGTGATCCCACGAAGCTGTGTCCCACTTTTAGGGATGAACAAAATCATGACGGTGGGAGAAAATTTTTTTTTGATGCCTTCGTACGAAGTATATACTTTTTGAAAAGTATCTCCGCCACTTCGCATGAAGTCACCAAACAAGGGGCTTCGTGCGAAGACCCCTAGGTGGCCTCCTACGAAGAGGGACTTCACACGAACCTGTTTATGACCAGATTTTTTTATAAATTTTGATGTTTTGTTTTTTTTATTATCATTTTTACTGACACTGTTTGCAGACCCAGGGCTTGGAGCAAAGTACCTTAGCACGACATCACGCCAGTGCCTCCTAAGCTTCATCGATGTCTTCGGTTTCATAGCAGTATCAAGTACACATTTTTCTCATTTTTTATTGTAAATAATATGTTTTGTATTTATTTTAGCTAGTTATTTGTTTTAAATAATTTTTTATTTGTACAAATGTTAGAAATTTGTAGTTAAATATTATCTAATATGTTAGAAATTAATAGTAGAATGTTAGAAAATCATAATTAAATATTATAAAATAATAGAAATATTAAAAATCATAGTATAAATGTTATAATATGTTAGAAAATGTTAGAAAATCATAATAGTTTGTTAGCACTTGTTAGAAAATATTTACAAAACATTAGAAACCATAGTAGAAATGTTAGAAAATGTTAAATTTTAAGTTTAAAGTTGTAAATATTAGAAATTTATCTCTCTCACATGTACATGCATTTTTAGTAAATATTAAAGTTAGTTATTTGTTTTAAATAATTTTTAGTTTGTAAAAATATTAGAAAATTGTAGTTAAATTTTTGAAAATGATCTAGTAGTATGTTAGAAAACTTTAAAAAATTGTAGTACAATAAGTTTCTAGGACCCTTATTCCTCTCTTACAACATATTAAGACACTTAGGATCTTTTAGGAATCTTAAGATCTTATAATACATATTAGGACATCTTACTTGACACATAGGACCCCTTAGGACCCATACGACCCATTATTATATCTTAAAATGTCCCAGGACACATTCATCTATCTTAGCTTATGTTAATACATATGTGAACCCATCATTGCCTACAAGAACCCTTAAGACATACTAGCATCAATTAATGTAACCTAAGATCCCTTAGACCACTTATCACATTTATGACCCATTAACATTGTTGGACCATTATACATCCCTTATGACATTTGAAGACATATATGACCCATTCAGATCATCAAGACCCATTAACATATCTTAGGTTGTCTTAGGACACATTTATTTACATCTTAGATTCAATTAATATCATACAAGGATCCACTAATGAAACATAGGACCCCTTAGGACCTCTTATGTTACCCTCGACCCCTTAAGACACTCTACCTGAACCTTATCCATCCCTTACATTATCTTAAGACACATCTAGGACTCATTGTTATTCATGACCCCTTAAGATAGTCTAGGACCACTTATATTGCACCTATGACCCATTAACATTCTAGGACTCTTATCTAGATCCCTTATGAAATCTTAAAAAAAATATGAAACCTTAGGACCCTCGAGACCCATTAAAGAATCTTAGGATGTCCTAGGACTAGACTTAGACCACTTATCACATCTACAACCCATTAATATTATTAGACCATTATACATCCCTTACGATATTTTAAGACATATATGACCTATTCGGATCCTGAAGACCCATTATACATACAAGGATCCACTAATGTAACCTAGGACCCCTTAGGACCTTTTATGTTCCTCCTGACCCCTTAAGACACTCTACCTGACCCTTATCCATCCCTTACATTATCTTAAGACACATCTAGGACTCATTGTTACCCACAACCCCTTAAGATAGTCTAGGACCACTTATATTTGCACCTACAACCCATTAACATTCTAGGACTCTTATTTGGATCCCTTATGAAATCTTAAAACAAATATGAAACCTTAGGACCCCCAAGACCCATTAAAGAATCTTAGGGTGTCCTAGGACTGGACGTAGACCACTTATCACATCTATGATCCATTAATATTATTGGACCATTATACATCCCTTATGATATTTTAAGACATATATGACCTATTTGAATCTTGAATACCCATTATACATACAAGGATCCACTAATGTAACCTAGGACCCCTTAGGACCTTTTATGTTCCCCCCAACCCCTTAAGACACTCTACCTAACCCTTATACATCCCTTACATTATCTTAAGACACATCTAGGACTCATTGTTACCCACAACCCCTTAAGATAGTCTAGGACCACTTATATTTGCACCTACGACTCATTAACATTCTAGGACTCTTATTTGGATCCCTTATGAAATCTTAAAACAAATATGAAACCTTAGGACCCCCAAGACCCATTAAAGAATCTTAGGATGTCCTAGGACCACTTAGACCACTTATCACATCTACGGCCCATTAATATTATTGGACCATTATACATCCCTTACGATATTTTAAGACATATATGATCTATTCAGATCCTGAAGACCCATTATACATATGAGGATCCACTAATGTAACCTAGGATCCCTTAGGACCTTTTATGTTACCCATGACCCCTTAAGACACTCCATGACTCTTATCTATACCTTAGGACCTCTTATGTTACCCACGATCCCTTAAGATAATCAAGGACCACTTACGTTATCCATGACCCCTTAAGACACTTTACATCATATTAGGTCCTAATAGGTCACATTATGTCATATTAGGAAATAAGGTATGTCTAAGTTGTTTCTCTACTTAAAGACCTAACTAGACCTCTTAGGACCAAGTAGACCTAACTAGGACCTATTATGACCAATTAGACATGTATTAGGTCTTTAACCAACATTAGTCTAACCAATTAGATGTATTAGGACCTATTAGGTCCAAATAGACCTAACTAAACCTATCTAGACCTATTATGACAATTAGATAGGTAACTAGACCAATTAGGACCTAATAAGATCTCTTATGTTATCTATGACCCCTTAAGACCTATTATGTTATCTACGACCCCTTAAGACCTAATAAGACCTCGTATGTTATCTACAACCCCTTAAGACCTAATTAGTACATCTTAGGACCCTTAAGACCTAATGAGACCACTTATGTTACCCATGACCCCTTAAGATAGTCTAGGACCACTTATATTACCCACAACCCCTTAAGACACTCCACATGACTCTTATCTATACCTTAGGACCTCTTATGTTACCCACAGCCCCTTAAGACAATCAAGGATGACTTACATTACCCACGACCCCTTAAGATAATCAAGGACCACTTACATGACCTAATAAGACCTATAATTCTATATATTTAGATATTTGTTTCCATTTTACATGCAGTTATAACATGTAATCAAGTACTTAATTATTAACACTTAGCTTTCACATGTGATGTATCTAGATGGCTGCTTAGGGTGCACCTCAGACTCCTGATATGCATACTATTTTTCATATGGTTAATATAGAGATAGCTCGACTTAGACAGTCTATTGCTAGGTCTATAGGGGATGGTATATACAAAGATACGTGTCCTACTATATTGAGTAGTTTTGAAACTATGAATGGTAGATTGAGGTCTCCGTTGTCCTTCATGCCTCAAGTAGTTGAGGCTATTTTTTGAGATTTGAGGGAGGAGGTCTCGGGTGATGTTTCCTTGGCAACGGTTTAGAGCCTTGTCTCCAAGGAAACCATCAAATGAGAGGTTTTCCCACATTATGACGGGATGAGAGTGGTGAGGGCATATCAGGTCACACAGTGTGTGATACCTCAGATTGCATGTATGATTTACCCTTGACATCTTGTAGCACACGGTCATAATCCAAATAATGACTAGATTCCATTATATTTTGCACAACAGTTGTACGCTGAGTTCCATTTGGGACTCAGGGTCAACTATTTATATTTCCCATCATATTGTGGTTAGGGGCTTGATAGGGTTGCAGACCACGATCAGTATAGTAGGGTTGATTGAGTTGTGCAACTTCGTAGATAGGTAGTTGGGGAGAGGACTCCAGCAGTGGTGCCAGTGATGGCTGCTACTACAGATAGAGTCATCATTGCTTCTTAGAGGAGAGTTGTGGATAGTATAGGAGAGATTTCTTCTGCAGCCACATTGATCACTTTAGATTCAGTGGGCAGATACATTTTGACTAGACTGAGAAGAGCCAGATCATCTTCTGAGGCTTCATCTAGTACTACTATAGGTGTGAGTGAGGAGACATATAGTGTTGCAGGTCTTCCTGTACCTAGTGAGATACAAGAACTGTCGGGTCATCAGAGTACTTTAGATATGGCCCTTTACTTTTTGGAGGATCTCCTGCAGGCCTATTCTCATATTATTGATAGGCACAGGATCCCCATACATTCAGTCAAGGATTTCATTTCACTTACACGAGGTCCTATAGTTCCATTGACATACGACACACCATCTACTAGTTAGGCATTTCATAATGTAGAGCACTAGGCACCCACATATCACTCTACAGCTGTAGAGCCAGGTATATAGATTGGAGATGTATGCATCACCACTAAGGGCCTAGATGCTTTTGATGACCAGTTGGGTGGGTTGGGTCAAGTGGACATTGGCACTGATGGTAGGTCATTTATGGATATGTTATTACATCTAGATGGTTTAGGTTCTACATCACTCCCCTCCCAGCTAGTGTCACCCCTACACTCCTCATTACTATAGAGGTTTGGGACCTTAGGTGGTGTGGGTGATGCAGTATCAGTTGATGATATGATGGTGCAGTGTGTTGATGATCCTCTTGCTTCTGAGACTCGGGTACATATAAAATTTTCTTTTCTTTTTTATTAGGAGTTTTAGTGAACAATTAATTGTAGGTCACAAGTGTATTGATGTTTGTTCAATGTATAATATTTTGTAGGCACAATTAGCAGAACATGTTACCTCTAGTGTGACTTAGAGCATCTTCCACATGATGTGACACCTAATAGTGGCCAAGTGAGTTTTAGATATATGTATGTTTAAGCATGCATATGTACACATGTATTTATATATTTAAAGTACTTTACATAATATATCTATTATGTACATGTGTATAACTAACTGTTGTACACTAAATTTGCAGGGGTCAGTCACTTCTTTACAACCAGATGATGTTTTTCATAGGAGCGATTCAGTAGATGTGACGCCTAGTAGTGGTCAGGTAAGTTTTAAAAATATGTAAGTTTAAACATGCATTTATAATATTTTAATTATTTTAGATTATTTTCATATATATGTATGCATTTATATTCACAGGGATTAGTTGATGTCTCACAGCCAGAGGATGCTCATGGCAGTTGCTCAGAGGGTCACTCTGTTCACATGTGCCTAGATGACTCCCTAGTTTAAGACATGTTGAACATATAATTTATTTGATTAGAGACATGGTTTTATTTGATTAGATGATATGATTTTATTTGATTAGATGATATGATATATGATTTGATTAGATGGTTTTATTCAATTAGATAATATGATTTTATTCGATTAGATGATATGATTTTATTTTATTTGAATAAATGATTTTATTTGATGATATATAATTTGATTAGATGATTTGATTACATGGTTTTATTTGATTAGATGATATGATGAATAATAACTATTCTAACTAATTCTAGAACTAACACATGTCATACATTATATAATTAATTTCATCATTTTTTAGTGTCTTAAGGGGAGGTCTTAAGGGGATCTATAATTAATATCATAAAAAAAAACTAGTTAATACATGTAACGAGTGAATAATAACTATTCTAACTAATTCTAGAACTAACACGTGTCATACGTAATATAACTAATTTCATCAAAGCATACATAAAACCTTTAACTAATATGAAATCTATAAAAATCACTAAATAATCAAAGTATACATATAAAATTATATATATTAAAACCATTGAACCATCAAATAGGTTCATCATATATCAACAAATTATAGTCCATCATATGTTTAAATATATAAACAAAGTATAATGAAATTTAATCCATTGATATCAAGTAGGTCCAAACACAAGAAATAAGTATACATATTATACTTTTTAGACCAACTCAAGTGGTTCAGACCTTTCATGGAGAACCTCTAATATTCTCTCATGATCCTCACTATCTAGTCTCCACTTACGATGTCTACATTGAGATTTAACTGTATGAAGACAAATGGATGTGGCAACTACTAGGTGACTATATTGAAACACCTTATTGTCTAGTTCATAATCAACAAAGTGAATACCATGTTGAATTACTTTGATTTTCTTGAAATATGTTCCCTTTAAAACAACTAAACCTGCAGGTCACAAATTTTAAAAATATATAAATTTAAACAAACTCAATTTGAAATTTGTGAAAAGCTTGAAATTTAAAATTTACAAATTGAGTTCAATATATTGATGTAAACCATATACAAACCTATGGGGAACAACATTCCATCACTTTCTTTAGGTTCAAGTAACTTCATCCTCTCTGCAGTACAATATAGCAAATAATAACCAACTCCTTCTACATTTCCACACTTAGCAATCACTGCAAAGACATTTCCTGCACAGTAAATTTATATATGTACATGTGTGAGATCTTAAAATAAATACTTAGTTCAATCTATATATCTGTCTATATCTATCTATACATGCAACTCAATGTACCATATAATGTGAAATATATATACTTACCAATTTTGACCAATCCCAAGATATGATCATAATCAGTAGAAATCAAAGGAACATCATCAAAGTTTTCATCTTCATCTCTATAAAATGTATTAGTAACAACTAGTGGCACTAGATTCCATGCACCTACATATCCACGATCTTGATTGACACATTCCTCATAATTGTCAGCAATGCAATGACAACAAAAGCATGAGTAGTCCCTAGTGTTCAACATCCAATTACAACAATTCGTACTCATAACTGAATGCAAAGATCACGTCTTTTCTATCTTATTGCAACCATGCATAATTTTTCTATCCACACTTGAACAAATGCATATATAATACATTCTATATAAATATAATTTGAATAAAAAATATCATAAAAATTTTCAACACTTTCAAGTAATTTAAAAATGTGTGCATACCTTTTATCTCCCAAAATTTTCTATATGGCAGCGCCTAAGTCAATCCTAATGATGTGTCATTCTCATTTGGTGTGAAATGTGTCTTGCATCATTCAACCACATCATGTGCATTTTTTATATGCACTCCCTTATAATTCATTTGATACTTTCGTATAGCACGTTTGATGCAAGCTCTGGCACCATCATGTTCACCTTTTCCATGTTCACTCTCAAACAAACTCCAGACATGTGGTATATTTTTATTACGATGATATCTACATAGTGCATAAAATGGTCTTGATGATTTGAATTGTGCAGCACATCCATCTGACCAAACATAATGTTTATCAATTTTTATACCTCTTTCTTTTAAATTTGCAAAAAACATCTTGAAGCAGTGTTCCACATAATGAATGTTATGCTCTCTATCATCACTTATATAAAAATGATATTCCTTCTTGATGACACGTGCTTCAAATGTGCTCTGAATGCCATCCAAATCTAATTGTACATGTCAATAACACAAATGTACCATAATAGTAATTTGCTCTGAAAAATAGTATTTTGACTAAATTGCCTTTTGATTAACAAAAGAATAATTTTCTACAAAATCAACAACTCATACAATAGTTCCAAGTGGGAAATTGTCTCTCAGTGTTTGAAATTATTTTGCTTGCTACTTTGCAAAAAAAGAATGATGAATGTAGGGTTGGATCAATTTTTTAAATTTTTCCATAAATACTCCAACATTTATCTCCTCTTCAACATATTCTAACATTTTGGATTCTTTCCCAAATTTTGTTTCATTCTTTACATATTTTTAACTCTTGCAATTTACCATCTTTGTTACATCAATATTTTCATTTTTCAAAGGAAAAAGAGACAAATTGGCACATGTTTGGCATATTCCTTTTATGCAATTTATTTGTCCATCTACATCATCTCTTTTGTCACATAAAATGAATGAGATGAAATCAATTTGTCTAGTAGGAGGAGCCTTTTCAAAACCATAAGTGTCTTCTAAAAACTTTCAAAAAACCTGATAGTGGAGATCAAATTCAATATGATAACGACAACAACAAGTTTCAAACACTTTGTTTCTCCTGATATAATATGGCTTCAATATTTCAAACAATGTTTGTCCAATCTTTATATTAAGATTTGAACTACAAAATGACAAATACATTTCATGTTGTGTTGTGTCCAACCAATGTTTCGTATGATATTCATATTGATTACCTAAAATTCTATGTCTGATAACATCTCTAGTGTTTGATGAAGGCCGTGTATTATCATTCCAAAATGATGTGACCAAATTTTTTGATCCTTCATCAATCCTATCAGAATGAGGAGCTCTACACATGATTACCCAATTGCCTTCCAAGGTGCTATCATCCAAAAGTATTCTCCTATTAAAATATTGTGATATTGTTTTCCTATTCAAACCAAAGTGAGATGAAACTGAAGATATCTGTCTTTTTCGTCCCATAGTGTTACCTACAATGGATGTCAACATAAATTTTCTTGTAATGGACTTATCTATAGTTCGAGATCGCTTCCCTAGTTGGTTCAAACCTTTCTTAAGATTTTCAATCATATCAGTTTGCAGATCAACAACTTTTCTCTTCTTTAATGATGTGTCTATACCCAATAATTTTAATGCCCCTTCCAACTTCTTGTTTATAAGTATAAGTGAAAGCAATTGAGCTTGTTCAAGTATTTCAAAACTATCAAATTTACCCAATATTTCTCTTGCTATCATTTTCATTGATCTCTTCTTAGGAAGACTTAAGTGTTGAACATTAGCAAGTGATCTCAAATTGTCCACATCCATTGTAAGTAAATGATCTAAGTTTCTATAATTAATATTTTTTTTTACAGTTCGAGCTAAATTTAAAAGTTCATCCATACCAGTAGAAGCATGTGATGTTGACCCTTCTCCAACATCAATTTTTTGAGCTTCTGTAGGGAGTAATCTCGGCCTTTCTTCAATGTGCAATTCTTCAACTTGACTTGACCCTCCTACTTTAGCTTGTCTTTCAGCTTCTTTAGTTTTATGATAATATGTCAATGTAGCTTCATGATTTCTTTCTTCAGTACCAGGTGACCTTTTTCTAGAAGATTTACTTTGTCTTCCCTTCTTGTTCCCCATTTCTTCAAGCTCAAAAAAATGTCTTCCACAAGACCGTCAACAAAAATTTTCTTCTTCAAAAAATACTTTAATCTAATATTTTTCCTCTCCAAAATTACACCTTTGAAAAAATAGAAATATCAATCCTCCTTCAAAAAGTGTCTTTAATAATAGAAAATGTGAATTTATTAATTTCTATTCGATATAAAATAAAAAAGAAATGTTTTACTTTTATACCATTGTAAATTTTATTTACAAAATCATTTTACATGCCGACTTCGCTCAAAGTATATACTTTGTGCGAAGTACCCAAGATAAAATTTTGGCAAATGTCTTTGTGCTGGGATTTTCACTTGAGAGGCTTTGTGCGAGGGGTCTTCACATGAAGCCCCTCAAGTGTCTTCATGCGAAGGGGGTCTTCGCACGAAGCCCCCAAAATTGAAATTTTGCTCTTACAAAACAACAAAACTTCAAAAAAATGGTCTTCCGGGGTCTGAAACAAGGACTAAACAAGATGATTTTTTCAAACAGACGATGTCAAATGATGCTATTCAGAACAAGCTTTCTAATGAATATAGTTTTAATACATATTGAGTTCATTATCACTTTTAAATATTACTTTAACTAAGCATAGATTGTTTGGTCATTCAACAACCTGTCTCTTCAAGACTTCGGGAAAAATAGTAAATGATAAAAAAAAATTATTAAAAAAATATAAGGAAAAGCGTATTTGTGTTACCTTTCTATGAAAAAAGAAAAAATAAATTTTGATATACACAGATCAAGTTAGAGCTATCCAAGTGACCTTATGTCTAAATTACAATTACAGTCACTTTAAAACTTAATAAACTATGAAATATTGATCCAAAATGAATAAAACCAATTGCATCCTTTAGATATTGAAGTTAAAAATATAATCTCAAAAGAATTACATCGTTATCATATTTTAAAAAAAAGTTATGCTGATCTAAATGACAGTAACTCCTTAAAAACATAGTTTTTTCACGCAAACCACTTTTAGAAGGAGAAGGAAAAATGAATTTAAATGATTTTTTGTAAAAAAAAAAAAAATATTTATAAACTAGAAAGAAAATTCTAAAAGACTCTAGTTTACATCATCTTTAAATTCCTAATAGTTTTGCGGCAACAGATGTTCGAAAGTGAAGTTTTTTCTCAGAATGTTGAACTCTATGTCAAAGTTGGCCACAAAGTGGGACTCACTATTGTGGGACCACCCAGTTATAACAATGGTTGAATAGTAAAAAATATCAATTTTAATTTATTTTAGAAAGAAAGAAATGAAATGAAAGGATATTAAAAAAAATATTGCATATAAAATAAAAAAATAATAGAATAAATAAAAATTAAATATTTTATTCAATATTTTTGCCTTTTCCTTTTAGATAAAAATGTTAGCCCAATTTTTTTTTCTTTATCACATAAAATTCAGCCAATCTATAATACAGTTATGAATTTCACACTTTACCCTTAATAACATATGAATATTTCTAAACACGTCGAAAATAGTTTTACCCCATATATACATATTAGCACAAAGAAAAAAGAAAAAATTATACAACACACAAGGTATGTAAAATATGACTATATTTCCCCACGACTATCATGGTCAATACACTACTTCCTTGCATAAGTAAGCTAGGATCTATTTAGAATATGTTGTATAAAATGCAATTATCACCCATCTTTTGTTTCATCACAATTATAACTAGAAAACATTGAATGCATATCTACTAGTTGATTGTTAACCTAATTATAATCCTTTTAACTTTTATAAATTTAAAGTTTTATTTTCATCATCTCTTCCTTCAAAACAAGTTGTATAAGTTGATGTCTCGAACATGTATCAAGATAAAGAATATTACTCCCAAAAAAATATCTAATTTGAACATATATGCACTCATAAATATGACTCCATCTATAATTTCAAGTCCACTTTAAATATTATAGACATGAGTATGTCAAATATCCTAACATAATTTGGATGTTGTAGAATCTTACCATGGTATTGAGTTGGTGTTCAGTCATGGTTACCAGAAGGTTATCATTGAGGGTGATGCACTCAATATAATAATGATGTTGATGGGTTATAGTTCCCTAGGATGGGAAACCAGAGATGTCATAATAAAAGGGAAAGGATTTATGGATATCATGGACAACTTTAGATGTGAGGACATTTTTGAGAAGGTAATGGGGAAACCAATAGGCTGGCTACGATGGGTAGATTCACAAAATCTATCAAATTTTGGTTCGCCACCCAAGACTTGTTAGGATTAAGAAGACATAAATAACAATTACATGCAAATATAACCAATATCAAAAAATAATAAAGCACATATAAGAGAACACAATACACAAAGATTTAACGTGGTTCACCCAATCCCTAGGCTACGTCCACCAACAACGAGTCCAATACTATTATTATTTAGTGATTACAACCTGATTACAATCCATAATTCCTTACAACTCAATTCTGCTGTAAGTACTAAAATCATACATTATGAAATCCCTAACCCTAAGTCATATTATATAATATTTTTCTACTTTAATGTTATAATGAGTTACAATATGTCAGCCCAAAAAATAGCTGAATATATGTCGACCTCAAAGTGTATAGTACTATCCTAGATATTACTTTCTTGATCAGTCACCACAAGCTAACAAGACTTACCTCACTCATAATGTGAGAATATTGAAAAGGATAGGGCTTCCCTTGGTAGTAATAGTACCTTTCCCCCAAATAATTAATATGATGGAAAATAATAATCATTATCTTTGAGTTGTGATATTTGAGATAAACTTCCTAGTTTTTTTTATTGTCTTCACTTGTTTCTCTCCCACTATTGTTCTATCTTTTTTTGTTACCAATGCTACTATTGGGTATGACCTAAATCGAATTGAACTTGATTGATGAATTCAAAAATAATTCCACCCCCCTAGTCAATTTTATAGGATGGGCATGTGGATTAGTATGTTGAGGGCATGAAAAGCTTTAAGTAGGAGTTGTTCAAGGAATTTATAGTCTTGACATAATGGGAAGGTGGTTATTAGTGGGGTTTCATTTGTGGTTTCTATGGAGACTAGTGGTGGCTATGGGTTTGGTCATTTAAGCAAAGATTATTTTTAGGAACTCAAATGCCCACTACACGTAGGATATTAAGAGGTTCTTGGCCCTGGTGAAAGTATTCCCTACTTGTAGAATGGGTACAAGAGAGAAGAGTTATCATGAAAGTGGAAGGATGTGGTAATATTATTGATTAAGCTCATTAATCTCGAGGGCAATTTAAAGCATTTCCATTCTCATATTTTCCCTATGATTAATCATTTATGTCATAATATTAAGTTAAATTTCTCCTTTTGGATTCTTTATCTCTGTATAAGTTGGTGTCAAAATCCAAAAGTAATGGGGGTCATCCTCTACACCAAGGGCTTATCCTCTATTTATATAATTTCCATTTGGATCTGACCCCTCATGTAGGCCCTGATCCTTTTTTGATAGTGGGCATTACTAATCTGAATAATTTTCCTATCCATCCATTTGTTAAGATTTCCCTATCTCCCAAGTCCACTAGGGTTAATCCCTTCAAAAAACCTAAGTATAAGGCCCTTGGTATTGAGTAGATTAAGGATAAAATGATGGTTATGTCTGAGGATTCCTCCTCCTCTTGGTCTACTAGGTTGGAATGGACCCCAAAGAATATTGTTGTTAAATCCCCCTCTCAGTCCTAGAACCCCTCTTCCCTTGTCTCTATCCCTCATAAATATATCCCTCAGAAGTACTTTGGTGATCCTAATATCCCACATAATGTTTCCCCTCTTAATTCTATTATGGCCACCCCTTCTATTGAGAAATTAGATTTGGGTTAGATTAGGCTAAAGGTGGATGAATTATGTATCCTCTACAATAAAAAAAAATACCATTACCAAGTGGTTAATAGTAAAATTACACACTACCAAGAGAAAAATCAATAAACTCAAAGATATAGAAGAGACAAGAAAGAAGGTGGGGAATTAGAGCAACATCAATGGGGATGACAATGTTTCGTGGGGTTGCAGAGGATTTGGCATAGAAGTTGGACAATTGGGAGATCATGGAAGACCAAATTCATGAAATTAAAGTTCTCATTCTCTTAGAGGAGGAGAAATAGGAAATGCTCAGTACTCTGGCTAATGCGAAAGCTAATCAATTTTCCAAGTCAATAATTTGTTTTAGGATTAACAAACAAATGATGGAAGATACCCCTCATTCTTTCACCACTCTGGGTGGTCCCACAATAGTATGTCCCACTTTTTGGCCAACTTTGACACAGAGATCAACATTCTGATAAAAAAATTCACTTTCGAACACCTCTTACCGCAAAAATATTAGGAATTTGAAGATGATGTAAACTAGAGTCTTTTAGAATTTTAGTTCTAGTTTATAAATATAATTTTAAAAAAATGAAAAAATTTATTTAAATTAATTTTTCCTTCTTCAAAAAGTGGTTTGTCTGAAAAACTATGATTTTAAGGAGTTATTGTCACTTGGATCAACATAATTTTTTTAAAAATATGATAACGATGTAATTCTTTTGAGATTATATTTGTAACTTCAATATCTAAAGGATGTAATTGGTTTCATTCATTTTGGGTCAATATTTCATAGTTTATTAAGTTCTAAAGTGACAGTAATTGTAACTTAGACATAAGATCACTTGGATCACTCTAACTTGATCTGTGTATATCAAAATTTATTTTTAAAAAAAATTTTTAATAGAAAGGTATCACAAATACTCTTTTCCTACATATTTTTCATAATTTGTTTTTGTAATTTACTATTTTTCCTAAAGTCTTAAAGAGACAGGTTGTTGAATGACCAAACAACCTATGTTTAGTTAACGTAATACTTAAAAGTAATAATGAACTCAATATGTATTAAAATTATATTCATTAGAAAACTCATTCCAAATAGCATCATACTACATAGATAGGTTTTTCAAATGGATTCATTTGATCTACCAAAACATAAAGTCGAAGTGATTTTTTGTCATCATTTTAATAGGTGCGAAGAAGACTCCATTGTAGGTATGAATGAAGAGTATAGATGTTATATCAATGTTTTTTATTCTAAGAAGCTTTGAGCTAACCATTTGTAATTAATTCTTTCAAATGAAACCTCTCAAGGCTTAAATCATTATTTTTTTTTTGATAAAGTAAAACAAGTTTTACAGGGTGCCTGAAACTCACAATAGAGTATTATTTCAGCAAAAATCATTATATTTTATTAAATATGTGTTATTTTAGCAAAAATTAGCATGTCTAAAAAAGTGGGACACACTATTGTGGGACCACCCCTCTACAAATTGAGCTGGAAGAAAGGATAGCCAAGAAAAGGAAGAGGGAGGAAAATTAATAGGTGGCTACTCTCATCAGCAAAGAAGGAACCTCTTTAGATGCTATTGTGTGTCCTCTCAATAGGAATTCTTTTCTAGATAAGATCAAGAAGCTGAATAAAGAATGGAAATTGGTTAATCTTCCCCCTATTTAAGTTCATGTGCTTTGTCCCACTTTTGGTTTCTTATTATTGGTTCTTTTGCTACTGGTTTACTTTTTGTCTTTGGTTGAATTCACTGCTTGTGAATTCCTTCCATACTAATTCTAAGACTTGATGTTATTTTTCTTATTGGATTTGGGCCTTTTCCCGAATGACTGAATCAAAACTATCCCAACATAAGAGATCTTACACATTTTTAAATTTTACTTTCCATTTAAATACATTTCAAAATAGATTAATAGACTTATTATCTCACAACCTAAATTCTACAAAACCAGCTCAACATTATTTTTTTACTATAACCACAAATTTCTATTTTCCCAATTAATTCTATTTTTTATATCCAAAATAAAATTTACAGCACCAAAATCCTTCATATTGGAAACACCATGATGGTGAAAGCCTGTCTTTTGTATTTAAAATATATTGAATAATATCACCCCTCAACTATAAAATATACTTGATATACAACATACCTCGAACATCTAAACTCACATCTTTTTTATTTTATTTATTGGTCTTACTTAAAGATGGGAAGGAAAAATATATATTGTAATATTTAAATCCTATTTGAAAGTAAGAGGTAACTATATAACCGGCTAGAACTTTAACAATTCATCCTTTCATGGTACTCTCCATCTGTCCATTGCTACTCTCGATGCGTCCAATGGAACAAGAGAAATAAGCAGTACTAACGAGCATTGAGGGATTCTGTAATCGTAGCATTTGATTGAGATGAGGGAGGGGAACTTTCTCCACGCACTTGGTACCCCACATCTACGAAGGCTGGCTGCAGAGGTTTCTGAAGATCAATCTCAGCTTTGCTTAACAGTATTGTCACAACCTCAGACATTGATGGCCTATGAGTGGCAGAACCTTGTATGCATAGAAGGGCAAGGTTTATCACCCTCACCACCTCTTCTTCATTATACCCTTTCATCTTCTCTTCGCTTTCCACTATCTCTAAAACCTTGTTTGCTTCGTGTAGGCTCCACACCTGCGATAAGTGTTTTTCTTTAAAATTTTCAAGATTTTGTAGGGAGAGAATGAACGGATAAAAGGATTGAAAGGATTCAATTAGAATTGTAAAATACCCATTCAAGCAAATATTGCATATCAGGTGGCTGGTTCAAGTCAATGCTTTTTCTGCCACTGACTATTTCAAGAACCACCACACCAAAGCTGTAGGTGTCAGCTTTCTCTGTCAATTGCCCATGGCCTGCATATTCAGGAGCCGTGTATCCTCTGCAAAGGAAAAAAGAAAAAGGGTGTTACTATACTTATCAAAAAAATTGATTAGATAAACATCGGAGTAAGGAGGGGTTTTCTTACAAGGTTCCTGCAAATTTTGTGCTAACATGAGTTTTATCATGTGGAAGAAGTCTTGCCAGCCCAAAATCTGCTATTTTTGCCTGGAAGTTTTCGTCAAGCAAGATATTGCTTGATTTAATATCACGATGGATGATACAGACATGGAATTCCTCATGAAGATAGGCCAGACCACGAGCAGTGCCCACGATAATGTTGAACCTTTCCTTCCAACTCAAAGGTTTCTTATGTTCTCCTGCATATAGGGCAATTCACTAGAATTACAAAACCGACCATGTTTGTTGTAACGGATGAAAGAAGCAAAAGATGAAAGTTAAGGAATAACAAACCAAATAAGATTCTGTCGAGGCTGCTGTTGGGCATGTACTCATAAACCAAGAGCCTTTCTTGGCCTTGTCTGCAACATCCAAGCAAACGCACAAGATTTTTGTGATGAACATTAGAAATGAGTTTCACTTCGCTCTCGAATTCAGAAATTGCGCGGGGAGAGCGACCTAATGTCAGCTTCTTTATTGCCACAACGTTGCCATTTTTCAAGGTACCCTGCAAACATCATTTGAACAGATTAAGACACAAGCCTAAAGCTAATGAGGGAAGGAAATCAGTGATAACATTCTACCTTGAATACTTCACCAAACCCTCCTTCTCCAAGCTTATTTGCCTGATCAAAATTGTTGGTTGCCTTTTTCAGTATCTTGAAGTCGAAATCTCCCGGCCCACGAAGTTCTGTTGCTCCTTCAGTATCCACTGTTCCATAAATTTCAATTTGTTATATTAGTAATAATTAAGATCGAACTGACCTGAAAGACTTTTGCTTCCTTATACATAATATATTAAATCTAGCCTTTAAGAGTTTACCTTGTTTCTGACTTGGCCGCATTATCTTCTTCCGGACGAGGAGGAAACAAGTTATAAGGCCAAGTATGAATACCCCTCCCACAACACCAATTATTATCCACGCTGCAGTACTCAACTTCTTCTTCCCTGAAAAAACATAATCGACAACAATAAAATCACCGTAATTACATTTCGGAAACGAAAAATTCAATGTTGCTTCTAAGGAAACTGTCAAAAACGTTAACAAAACACCAAGCTATTAAACTGAATATAATTAAAATCTAACCTCCGGGTAAGAAATTTCCCAAGTCGACAGTCGCATTGCTTGGAAAAAAGGGTTTGGAATCGTATCGCAAGTAGCAGCCGGCGTCTGTAGCCCGTCCCTCGGAGCGAGGAAAACACTTATTAATGTTGTCCTGGGCAATAGCGAGGCACTTTACGCAGGAATCCATTGTGAGAGAACGAATACACGAGGCGAGTCCATAGATTGTGGTATTAGACGGCCCTTGCCTCGTCTGCGCAGCAAAATAATCTTTTACTCTCGGAGTTGCAGCGCAAAGATCGGTCATCAAACTTTGAGCAGTTGCTGAAAATGAATTGGAGGCGCTCGCGTTGGCACCACCGCACACCTGTTTATTTCCTTCATCGGTGTACGAGGTACTGTAAAAATTGTTGTTCTCGAAACGCACAAAACATCCGTCATAGATTGCCCGACCACCGGTAACTTTGGTACAGTTGGCAACTTGATTTCTTGCTACCTTCATGCAGTCAGCGCAATCTTTAGCGGACTTATCCTTTCTACACTGGGCCACTGCATATACTGAATCCACCAGATCTGATGCTTGCACCTCATTTCTTGAAGCAAATCCTAATGGAACAACATTTTCCACCACATATGCCAGAGCTTTCTTCAAATTTTCGGCAAAGAGTTTGGCGTTGTTGTTGGGGATAGAGCTGCATCCGTAGGCCAATTGTCTGGTTTCTGGATCTGCTCTAATGGGGGCCATTGTTAATATGGCAAACAAAATAATCAGCCACCCTCTTCCAGCCATGGCTCTGGATTTCCCCATTGGCATTTTGGAGGAAGCTTAAAAAATTTCGATTTGTTTTGACAGAAGACAGAAAGGAGCTCTATTATATAGATTTTCAGATTGTAGGTGAGTCATCAATTTTCATCAATATCACAACTAGATTATTGCATTCAAAGTCAAGAAAAACAATTAAAACCATAGACCCAATACTATATTGCAGTCAAACTGTTTGGAAGATGTCTCTTAAGCTTTCGTTTGTTTATTACTTCTTTTGGGTTTACGGAGAGCAAATAGAAGAGGAGATAAAAATGAATCTCAAATTTCACTACAATCCACACAGCAATTGAAAATGAGAGGCTTATTTTCTTATGTAAAATCAAAATTCCTAAATAAGACTAAATCTATATTTTCAAATCCATCCAACTTTTTATCCCTACGCGGAACCATCACTTGAACTTGTGGTGGAAGAAGAGTCAAAGTCTTTCGAGAGTCTTGTGATAGAATATAAGATTGCGTTCCGAAAAAGCTTGAATTTGCCAGAAAATTGATGTGGATGTAGACAGCCACGGATGCATTCATTTGTCATGCTACCCTGGTTGTCAAACAGAGGGCCCCGTCACCTTAGCTATTGCCGTGTATGAATGATGTTACGCCAAAACAAAAAATACACTTGAATTTTAAAAGTCGACAACCGAGTCAAGGTAAACCATTTATGCCATTTTAAGTTTTAAAATGAAGCGCACCACATAGATGAAATATTTTTCTATTCAAAAAATATTATTACCAGCATGTAGTCATTCAGTGGTAGTGTTTTATATGAATTTTGTCTAGTTGAATGATTTGGATTCAAAGCTCATTTGATTATATTATTCACTTGTCTTTATATATTAGCAATTTTGTCTTTTTAGTCATAACTAGCATTTGCACTTTTGAAGGGTGCAATGGTTAAGCCGATAGTATTATATATATTAAATGATGTTGTTGTATTAATCCACTTTATTGTGAAATAGTACCCTTATGGAAGTTAATTACTTGTCTCTAGGCATAGGCAATGATTTAAAATTTTAATCAAAACAAGCTCAATGATCAGTTCTTGAGCTTATTCATTGATCCCTAAACATAACACAGTAAAGTGCAATAGACAAATCCAAAGTGCTCTCCTGCCTATCTTCATTTAAATAAAAATATAGTGGAGTCTAGATTATGGAGCGGGGCAGAGATGAGGAATAAATAAGTATTCTTGGCAAATAAGTGAAATTGGACACAGTCGAACAACTTCAAACTGGATATGAGGGACAAATTATAAACACTACCTATTTGGAGAACCAGATAGCTAGTTTGGAAAAACAAATGGTGCAACAATGTTTGTTGTAGGATATTAGAGTGAGAGAGCCAGGCAACAACATCAACAACCAATTGTTGAGCCTTCTGACCAGAAGATCTTCCTCCCCTCTCGTTCTGCACAACCATTTGCAAGCCCGTCCAATGGAAAAGCACCAACCTCACTCCTTCCTCAAATTTGCTCAAAGCCTCTCATGAGACCACTCCTTTGGGCTCCATACCACTATATCACTGCACCTTAAATCAAAATATTTCTTTTCAGATTTTTTGTAGCTAGCAGAGGTTATCTACCAACCTTACCCAACCGATAAACTTGGAATTCCATGAGCACCTACAGATTGTATTTTCCTAGAAGTTTCACTGACCATTATAACACATTGATTTGTGCATATTGTGCAGTCACTGCATAATTGGAACATTTTGGTTTGAACATTTTGTCATACAATTCGCAACTATTCTCTATTTCCACACATAACATATTTAATGGAGCATATCAAACTAGTCTTTTCCTAGTAGATTTGCTTGAAATGCAAACCCAAATAATGCTAAAATATTTGAGAAAACTAATATAATTATTTTACCTTCCCCTGCTCGGCATTTATTTTTGTCCTTATGCGTTTGCCTTCTCTTCCTTGTCACATGATCGCAAGGTTAGCTTTCAGCTCTTGCGATCATGTGACTTCCTCTTATTTTTGCCCAGCGCTTTATGCGATTGACTTTATGCTTGCCCGGTTTTGCTTTTTTTATGCGCGCACCTACGATATCTTGTCTTTTGTGTGGGGCCCTCTCCCTTTACTTTTTCACATGATCGCATAACTCTCATTTGGTTTATGCGATCATGCGACCTGTACTTCATGCGTCATCCTCAACCTTTGCTAACATTTCCAAGTGCGTGGGTCCCCTCAGATATGCTCTTGCCGCATGATCGCATGAGCATTATTTTATTCATGTGATCATGCGACCACTCTCATGCGACAACCTTTTTGTTCCGCCAACCACCATATTAATTGCCATGTATTTTATATAGTTTTTTCACTATCTCTTTGCATCGTTCGGTTATTCTCTAGGCTTATCTAGATACTTCTGGGTAGAATTTTTTGAAATCAGGAAAGGAATGTTTTTTCTTGGTTTTTGTGTGTCTAGATGATACTCAGTCTCTACAAGAAAGAAAGATATGCGATAGTTTGAGCATACTGGTAGCTCTGTAAATTCTGAATATATTTGGCATTAATATATATAAAGCTTTATTAAATCTCTGTATACTCTTTTTTTGCTCTGTTCAGCTTTGTATGTGTTGAATCTTCCTCCATCAATAATGTCTATCAAAAAGAAACCCAAACCCAAATCGTGATTACTTTTCTGGAAGCTTAAAATTGTAGCCTTTCGGGTGTTAGCCTCCATTTGAACAGAAGCCCAGCCCTGATCTTGCTCATTTCCCTCTTCGTGCAATGATGATTCTTTAGTATGTGCAGTTGCCTAGAGACTTAGCAATTCATTTACCTTTACTCTTGGCTGCTGAAGAAGTGCCAGTGCATTTCCTCTCTGGTGTGAGAATGTCAAAAACTGTAGGAGTTTTAGCAAGGGTATTACGACCACCATGGCTGGGAACTGGGAGGATATTATTTGTCAGATTTCTTGCAGGGGGAGATTCTAGCTATCATGCCTGATGTACCTCTAGCACTAACTCCCATTGATCAGCCTATTTTCCTTAGCTCATCGATCACCCATGTTTATACCATTCACATTTTTTTCACTGGAAAATATTCACATCATAAGACAACCAAAAAATATAAACATTTTGGCCCATGTCTTGCCTAAAATAAGCCTATCAACTTAAATATCTTCCATATGATCATTACTGTGCACAAATTGAATCTAATTAACAATAGGCTAAGATCATTTATTTTAATTTCACTAAGTACAATGAACATTAGGCAATGGAGACATGCCTCTATATCCATATCAGACACTTTTCCATCAATGGGCAATGCCCACAATAAAAAGCCTACCAGCTTAAATATATCTATTGTGCAAGATAATAACATTTATATGGTTAATCACCTCTTTTGAATTAATCATTTTGGCTGAGAATGTTAGCTGTATATAAAAACTAAAATTTTTTTTGTAAGGAATAATAAAACTTATTTTTTAATCTGATTTGTAATCTTATATACCAAGAAAGTAATATTGTGACATATCTATATTAGTTATTTTAGTTAGTGAATCTACAGTTGGTAGTAATCAAGTTTGTAATGAGGGAAACCACTAGTTGTCTAGGGTCATTATATGTCTCCCATGCTATCAATATAGAATTCATCCTTCATGCTCCAAATAAGTAAACTCATCATTTGATTGAGCACAAGACATTATATATGTAAAAAGGATTATAAATCATGCTACACAAGGTGTAAAACATCCATTCCTAACAAAAAGTCTCATGAATCTTTACATCTTTTAGATTTAATCCTTAGAATAAGATTCTAGTAGATTAAGTGTGTAAGTCTTTTTATGTAAACAATAAACACAATGAACAATTCATCTATCTTGCAATAAAAAACTTATGTAAACTATTTTAAATTTATTTGGTAATCTTATATATATAAAAAATAATATTGTGACATATCTATTGGGTTCTTTTAGTTAGTAAATCCACAACTAGTAGTAATTAAGTTCCTAATGAGTATAACCACTAGGTACCTAGCATCGTATAAATGGCTCCCATGCTAACAATATAGAACTCATCCTTTATATCATATCCTCTTTGAATAAAATTTAATTGGCGGTTCCTCTTACTACATTGGATGGTAAAATTATCACCCACCATAATTAAAAAAACCCTTCAATTCCTCTATCAAGTGGCCTCTCTTGGCCGATAAGTAAATTTCATTTTTTGATTGAGCACAAGACATTATAGATCCAAGAGGATTACAAATCATGCTACACAAGGTGTACAACATTCATTCCTAACCAAAATTTCCATTAATCTCTTCATCTTTTAAATTTAATCCTTACAATAAGATTCTTGTTCATTAATTGTGTAAGTGTCTCTATGAAAATAAAATAAAAATACAATGAACAATTGATCTGTCTTGCAAGTAAAAACCTATATAAAGAACTTTGGATAGTAAATTTTCATTCTTTGTAATTTTCCTCTTTTTAGGAGAGTTGTGATATATAATATTTTAGCTGAGTAACAAGTGTGCTTAAAGCATTTGATGACACATTTGATGGAATATGGATTAGGATGTATTATTTGGTCTTAACCAACTTCAAAACTTAAATTTTATGAAAATGGGATTTTTATAAATATGAGTCAAATAAATAAATCTAACTTTGTCCCATTTTAAATAAAAAAAATTGTGCATCACAAAATTAGTTAACTTGCCTTGATCTTGAAACTAATTTTGGTCAAGAGCATGCACCCTTTTGTCATAGTAGCACATTGAAATTGATTATCTATTTTTGAAGCTTCAAGTAATCTAGTTCCCATTTCTCACAAATTCAATGTTATTATTTATCTTTTCCTTTTTTGTTTTTTGGTGGAGTCAAATCCATATAAAAATTGAAACACGTTTCTTGCAAATAGGTCTCTTTATCACAATGTGTGTAATTGTGAGCATCCCTTCATTCTAATTACCATTCACTTGCCTTTCTTTAACTTTTTCTTTCTCACTAATTTAGTTTTTTCCATCATACTATTTACACTAGAGAAAGAGATGCTCCTTTTCTTTTCTCACAACAAATTGTCATTTATATTATTTGTTTTGGCTATCAACAAAACCTCTTTAGGGGTGTAAATATCTTAAGAAGTATTTCATGAGCCCAAATTGATCTGTAATATCCCAACAAGAAGCTAAAGTGTCTTCTTTCTAAATTCATTAGTTTGCAATGTAAATATTGGCCTCAACATTGTCCATAGTAGCGCAATTGGATGAATGTCTTCTTTATGACAAATAGGGTAAGATATTTTCTTGAACAATCCCTTATAATCATCCCACTTACATATTGGTGGTTCATTCCAAATTAACAAGAAATGAACATAATGTCGAATCTATTTTAGAGAATGTCTTGATAGATTTAAGAATGCAATAGAGATCTTTAATGAAAAATTATATTGTACAAATTAAAGTAGACATCAATATAAATAATCTATTGATTTAACAAATTTCCATACCAAACTATATTGATTTTAACATCAATTACTCCCACTTAAAAAATAACCCTTGTGTGTTTAACCCTATTCAACCTTCTTCTTTCATTTTACTTCCTTATTTAAAATCTAAATTCCTAACTAGGTCTAAATTTATGTTTTCTAACCTATTCAACATTTTGTTTTAGATAAATTTAACAAAGAGACTTGCGGTAGACGGAACAATTGGTTGAACGTGTGGCACAAGAAGAGTCAAAGTCTTCACTAAAGTCTTTTGTGTTTATATTGATGTTCATGAAAATACGGTTCGGTAGAGAACTTTTTTGAAACTTGATGTGGATGAATACATGCACGGATGCATTCATAAGTAATACATAGGCTCATTTTCACATGAGTCAAGCTAGCTTTGTTGTCAACCAAAGGCATAATAACCACAATATTCTTACACATAATAAAAAATTATGAAAGAATGTTCTATTATGAAAGAATTAGTGAAATTTAGAAATAGTTTATTTGTTGTTAATGTTAATTTAGTTTGATGTTATGGAAAGTAAATTTAAAAATAGAAATGATTAACAATAAATTATATATAAGATAATATAATATGTATATAGTGGATGGTTCTTCAACAAATTTGATATAGATTTCAATATGGGAGGTATTGGCTATCCAGCCATATAATTTGATATAGTTGGATGCACCCCATTGCCATGCACACAATCATGTCTATCACTATAACATATAGTTTTGAATCAAGGAAAGATTATTGAAAAGAATTTTTTAATTTGAAATCATTTTAATCAGTAATAAGCCTAAGCCAAATAGATTATACATTAATATAAACAAGAAAATCTACAAAATACATAAATGCTTCTGAAAATGTAGAATTGTCAATGGAAATATCAAAATGAGAGAGATATACAATGCTATATTTATTAGATATAAAAAAACTAAACCATATCTATTGTCTAGCCCAAATTGGGCAAATACATTATCACCCATAACAACGAGAAATATATACATGTATATAATGTCTTATTCATTTGAAAATAAAGTGTTAAAAGACTATAGTAAACAAAGAAAAAACCCAGAGAGCTAAAACCCTAGCCCTTGTAGATGAAAATCCAACTTTATGAAAGTGTCCATGTGGGATCCTAGTCTCACCAACCAATGAAGAGTTCCTTTCTCTATAACCCAATCTAAGGACCATTCTTCTATGTTCCTTGGTTCTGGCCCCTCTCTTGCTATTTCAACAACCTATTTTCCAAGCTTACCACCCTATCCTCCCCTATCCTCCTTTGAAATCATTTAATATTATAGCTTCTACACTTAGCATGATTGTTCAATTTTTATGAATTATAATGAAAATATCATGTAAGAAATTGATTTTTAAGTTTTAAAATAATCTATTTTATTTTTCTTAAAGATTCCTTATCTACTATTTTAAAGTTTGTATTAGTTATTTATACACACCCAAAATGAATTATCTATTTAATTTTTAAAAAAATTTATTTTCTTAATAATTATATTATAAAAGATATGAATATTTTAACGAGATGAGTTTGAGCTCTACAATTTGTGGTCATTCCTGGGCGGGCATTTTTTTTCAAAATAACCAGCTCTAGAAGGGTTTTCACAAGTCTAATAATGACACATTCTTGCACATAGTATTGCATGCCAGCATATGGGAATCACATAAAGAAAATGATCATAGTTTTTTATATTTTAAGTATTATTTTTAGGGGCCCTGCTATTGGCCAACTAGAATTCAATTTTCCAAAGCCTCATCAATACTTCTCAAATCCAAACTTGAAGTTGTTGAAAACCAATAGTTTCAGTAAGGTAAAACAATCCCCTTTTGATATATGTGGGGAGGATTTTGAATCTGATTGATCTAGGAAAGCCAAAAGAGTTAAAGACTTACATCCTTCCCCTCCTTCAAGAGGAATCAAACCTTTTGTTGGTACCACTCTATTAAATGTTGAGTCCATTCAAAGTTTCAAGAATGGTGAGTCTTCTACATATGCAATACAACAACAACTGCAAATGCAACCAAATCTGGGTGAACATCAACAATAATCCTTTTGGATAAAAACCGACTTCATCAACCAATGTGGGGTTTCTGATTTGCAATTGCAACCATCAAAGAATTTGAAAAAGGTGAAACAACCATCAGTTAACATTTTCTTTGAAGTCTGTCGACCTGAGTTGAAAAATGATCTCCTTGATTGCCTCTACTTGGATGCATCAAAGGATTAGAGATCCAACAAAAGAAGACTAACTAATCTGATAGATAGAGGTGATTTTCCAAAGGTTGATATGGGAAACCCATCCTCTAAAGATTTTTTGCATCTTCAAAATCCACCCAAAAATTAGTTTGGTCGGGATGAAACAAATAAGCCCGCAGTTCCACTAAATCAACGATGCATATAAGAAGAAGCATGCAAGGGTCTATCTATGGATTTAGAGTGCATGCATAATTTTAGGGGTCCCTTCAATCCAAAGTTCACAAAGAGTCAACAAGGCCCTATTACAGGAAGTGTGTGTGTGTGTCTATATATATATATATATATATATATATATATATATATATATATATATATATATATATACATGGGAAAGGTAACCAATCCCAGGGACTGAAAGGTGAAAAACCTTAGGGAAATAAACCTACTTCCATGCTCTCGAAATGAAAGATCATTGCCAACCATCTAGTGGAGTCTCAAGAAAATCAAAATCTATTAGAGAAGATGTTGCTATGAATAAAGAAAACAAATAGGTTATAATATCAGAAAAATTTAAAATTTATATTTAACACTAGAGGAGAGAGTCCTCTTCTAGAGTATATAATTTTTTTTCAGAATGGTGTACATTGGATAGGGGAAATTTGGCGGGAGATGAAAACTGTCGATTTCTAATAAGTTCAACTTTGAGTAGTTATAACGAAGAAAATATACATAGGAAACCAATCTTTGTTCTTTTTTGCAATAGCTATACATGTGTCATCTATAACATATTTTGAAATCAAAGGAAAAAAATTATTTGCATATACTTGTTTGGTAAGAACTAGACCCTGATTTTCAACATTTTTAACAATTAAAAAATGAACTTCAAAAATTGAAAAAATGTGTCAATTATTGTTCATTTAAAAAAAAATTATAGGCATAAACTTTATTCAAATTTACACATTTCATCAGTTTACATCGTCTTCAAATTCTAAACACAAATGCAACTTTTATGTAGTTAAAGTTGTACAGTTTAAGTGTTGTTGACCTTTTACTTTATAAAAGTGTGACATAGGATTGTACTTTTACCCTCCACTAGACAAGGAACAACATTCTGTAGAAGAGATAATTTTCTCAAAGGAGCAATTTCTTCCTCAGGTCTAAGAATTGTGTCAAAAAGAACTCATTTGTACGCTTTGGAATATCAAATACCCCTTACAAGTTTTCAAGATCTTCTATTTGATGAATGGGAGGGTGTTAACTAGGGCTTTTACTTAGATGAAATAAATGGTATTTTTATTGTCTTAATTCACTTGTCCCATCATAGAGACCTAATTTTTTTAAAAAAGCTTGGGTCTTCCAAGGATCTGGGTTATGTATGATTCTTGGATCCCTAATTTCTCACCTCCTAATTTTGACGATAGATTTATTCTCTTTTGGATTCAGTTGCATGGTTTACCACTAGAATACAAAGAATTGGAGATTATAGAAAATGTACGTAACTGCATTGGCATTTTCTTAAAACTTGATGTACACGTGTTTCTTTTTTATCCCTCAAACCCTGTTAGAGTTTTTAAATTAATTGACACTTGTCTAAGATATGCCCACAAAACATTAAGATTAATTCTATTGATGGGATATGGCATCAAAATATTTTCACTGAGGATAGATTCAACACTTGCCATGACTCACATGAGAAGCTTTATGACCAATTTCATAAATGTGATTGCTCTAAGATAATTTATTATATAGTAAATAGATCAATGAAATAGGATGAAACTTTAAACAAGACACTTGATAATGTGACCCATATTCCAACTACATCAAAAGAGGGTCCATCAACAACTCTAGGTGAGGCAGTTTCTCAAAGCTTAGTGCCCAAATGGATGACCAATGATATTGTAGATTTCCTATTTTGAAAGTTATCTAATTATGAAGAGTTTGTGAGGATGATTCAATTTAAATCCTTGGGTATGAGACAATTAGAAGCATGCAATAATTTATATATTTCTTGGGAAGGTTCAGAGATTAATTGGGTTCCTGTGGTTATGCAAAAAATTATGATTACAAAGAAGCCCTTTATGATTACAAAGAAGCCCATTTAAATTCAAATTTGCTTGATTCTTCAACTTGTAGATGTATTTTTATTATAACTAATGGATTTATTCAAAATCTATTTCTTAAAGAGGATCATATAAATCTACCATTGAAACTAAATAGAGCACTACCACTAATATGTTGTTGCATTTTAATAAGAATCAACTTTTGACATAAATAGATTTCGGGAATAAAGTTCCCATATCTATAATTGCCTAGTAAGTGCAGGAAGGTAGGTTCCTATATGATGAGAGTCTTATGGAATTGGAAAATGCCACTAGAAATGGGCACCTAATTTAGGCTCAAATTCCTGATCCAAAATTCAAAAAATAGGCACCCATTTTTTGAAAAATGGGTACCCATTTCAAAATAGGTGCATGTTTCTAATTTTTTTTTTAAATTGTTTTTAAAAAAAAATTATGACTAGAAATGCATTTTTACACGTCAATATAATTTTTTAAGAAATGGGTTCCCATTTTGTTTAATTTTAAATAATGGGCTACTGTTTCTTAAGACATGAGTTGGAAACATGCCTTTGCCTCAGAATTTGATTCAGGATAGGCTTGGTGTAGGGTTGGTGGAGCCAAGTTTATGCCTTGACATCAAAAAATTTGGTTAAGGCACTAGAATGTCATATTTATGCCTTGTCATAATTTTTTGACGGCCTTCTTGATAGTATATTTTTACAAAATGAAAATGCATTAGATTTCTCATTGTTTTGACTTCAAAATTATAAATTTAATAGAAATATAATGTTTTTTACTATTTTTGCATCATTTATCAATTAAAAGTGGTACCTAAACATAAAATAATGAGGTTCACTAAAACTTTAATAACTTTTTTTCTTTTAGCATTTTAGGTTTTTTGGAAAATAAATTATATGACATCAATCTACATACAATTCTCTCGAAGATAAAAAATAAAAAAAAAGAATGTTAAATAATATTAAATTTCATCAAATTATGGTGGTTGTACACGAGACAGTTTGAAAATATTCTTTATAACTTCAATTAAATAATAATTAAAAAAATAAGAAAAAATTATGCTCATCAATATTTGGTCTCTTAGGAAAATTTCTTTAGAAGGATTCACAAGAATTTATTTATTTAGGTCAAAATATGGCGGTCATACACAAGTGTGGTATTGTCGTGAAACATGCATTTTGAAAAAGGTGGGTTTTAAATATGCCTACTAAAAATCAATTTATACCATTTGGGTATTTTTAAAAAAATTACATATTTGAAAAGTAGACTCTGAACACTACATTTTGTATTACTGATGTTGTTTGAGATTCAATCTCCAAGTGCCTCAAATTTAGACATCAATTGACAAATATTTTGAAAAATAAGGAAAACACTTCCACTTTTTTCCCAAAAGTGGGACTCAACTTCATGCAACCACCCCTTGAGAAAATGGCTAAGGATATATTGATCAAATTTGGAACAAATATGATTGAAAAAATTGCTGGTGTATTTTATTATGAAGAGGATCCTTGTTTTGCAGTGCCAATGCTAGCATCTCCATGAAATATAGATGGGGATAAATTAGAGACAATACTAACTTCATATTTTGAAATGCTATTAGAAGATTTTGAGCAACATGATGATGAGATAAATGGTTATCAGGAACTTGATTTTGATTACTCTCAATCATTATCAATTTATCAGACATAACCCTTGTATATCCCTTCTAAACCATCTCCTAAGAAATGAGGTAGGAAAAAAATGTTGCTAAAATCAAAGAAGAAATTGAAGTGGGAATGCAAACCAAACTTGACAGGATAGTACAAGTGTCTAGAAGGATGAGAAGAGCATGCTTCTCTTCTCGAGCTCAATGAAGATTCTCTCATGGAATGTCAAAGGCTTAAATGACTAAAAAAAGGGAACCTAGATGAAAGTGTTGGCATAACTAATGCAGAGATAAGTTGAGTATGTTATGGTATGTGTTTGATGTAGATATGATGTTAGGTTGATTAGTTATGATTTTTTCATTGATGTCAACTTAGTGTTTTTTGGTTGATGGTGTTCCTATTATGTTGATGTATGTCTTAAAGGTTAGATCCAGAGATGTGATTAAAGTTGGAGTGTGCAATCAAAATAGAAGACTAAGTGATGTCTCTAGATAATGTTTCTATGATGACACATGTTTATCATATGTATGTTGTGACCTATGTTCTATCGAAGGTTGACAGATCAACGGGAAGAACAAGATATAGCCAAGGAGGAATGATTTGATGATTGTCTCAAATAGGTTTGGATTCTGGTGTTGTGGTTCAAGATATATTATCTTGACTATGTTATGGGGTTTTTGTTGCAACCATATCATGATTGGTGACCAGAAGACAAAGTTTCAATGAATAGAAGACCACTAATGAAAAGTAAAATTTTATAGAATATATTGTCAGATCCTCAACCAGTGATGTTGTATCATTTTTTTGTGAGTGTTTATGTGTTCCAAGGATCGTAGTGATGTGGTAGATGGATGTGGAGTGATGATTTGGCATTTTCATGATCATTAAGATTGAGATTTTTGGAGTTATGTAGTAACATTGGAAAGTGTGACGTGGTTTGATTTTTCTTTGTCAAATTGATGTGTGGTTTGAATTAGTGACTAGAAAGATCTTGTTATCGATGGATTTGGTTTTGGTAATATGTTTGTGTGGATCTGAGATGAAATTCAAATGTAATTAAGGTTGATTTTCCACCTTAAGTTGTAAAACATTTTATATATCATTTTGATTTATTATGAGAAATGAGTGTGGAAGAGAAAGATTACGAATATAGTTGTGTGATTGTAGGTTTGGATGGGATGGATTGTAATGTCCCCATATGAGATCTCCCTTAATTTAGTCCTAAAAAAGTAATTGTAACTTTAGGTGAAAACTATAATATATGTATGAATAATAAACTTATCAAATTTGAAGATATTTTATTAAAATATTCAATTTAAAAGCTTAATAATAATTCAAAGGTTAGGACTTATCTTGATATAACCACAACAACTTCCCTACTTCTAAGTTGAGTATTTTCTCATTCTATAATGAGCTTTGACGAATAATCCTAATCCTTAGGGAAAGATCTTAATCAAGTTCCATGGTCTTTAGGGTGGACCTCTTGGGGCTCTAGTTTCCTTAAATGACCATTCTAGAATGGTCCTCAAGCTATGTAACCATCTCATTATGAATTTCTCCTTCTAAGGCCTTATGGATATCCCTTTCTTGGTATATCCATCCTTATAACCCTTTTCAGAGACTTTATCTATTCCCAATCCTTAAGGAGAGATTGTGATAAAATACTTAGCCCTTGGAGGAGTGCATCATGGGGTTCTAGTTATCTTGCACAACTTAGAACAACTCTCCAACTAAGTACCAAATCCTCACTATATTTCTCTCTTTAAGACCTTATGGATAATCAACCTTGATATATCCATCCTTCCTATGAGAGAGCTCTTTCTCACCCTAGGCCTTATGGATACCCACTTTGGTGTATCCATCCTTACATATGCAAATTTCTTTAACTCTTTCAGTAATATATAATAACCTTCAGAGATATGTAATCTCTACATTAATTCCTTTCTAGGAATTTCAATATTCACCAAGAATGTCCTTGATCTTAGTCCTTCTGACATTCACCTAGAATGTGTAATAGCCCAAAAATGAGCTTTAGTACCATTGACCCCCCTACATCGACAAATTGATCAAAATCGACCCTAAAGTCCTAACCTAAGGTACATCTACACATCGAATAATCAAAATCTTAATCGATCCTATTTAAATGTTGCATTGGAGAATGCAACTAAATATTCCTAATTTATCCTAATTATATCTAATTAAATATATTATTTGGTGATAAATGATATTATTTTATTTATCCTAAAGTCAATTAATTGAATATGTTGAATATTTAATTAATTAAACTTAATTATGCCACTTAATTAATTAAATTATATTTAATTAATGTTTATTCCTAATTAATATTGTTTCTTTGACAATTTATCACAATTTCTAAAAGTAATCGATTGAATATTTATTTAATTGATTAAAATCAAATTGTCAAATTTAATGATATCATTTTGGATAAAGTTTGATTAAAGAATTGATTAACCCATAAATCAATTATTTAATTGTTCAAATCAGTTAAGTTGAGAATAAAGAACATGGAAATTAAATAAATCAAATAATTATCTATGCACAAATTAAAAAAGCAGTTGAACTCAAAATCAACTATTGAATTCTTTTTCTCAACTTTCCAAACTCAACAAATGATTTTGAGTTGAAATGCAGATTAGAGTGATCTCAACTTCTAATTTGAGTTAAAAAGTTGATTTTGCATGATTTTTCTAGATAATTGTTTCTAATTTCTTGATAACTTATCAATCAATTTGAGTTTATCAGGGAGAGATTTTTTGGGTTTCCATGAGTTCTCAAAATCTTGAATTTCTATATAAATAGGCCTTAGTCCTTTACAAATGATCGTGAATTTGGAAAATCAAGCATCTGGAGAATAACAACCCCATATAGTCGAATCTTTGAGATTTGGGCAATTGTTGAGATTCTTTGTTAACATTGATTTCTTGATTCATAGCATTCATAATTTAGATCAATTTTCATCTAGATGTTTGTTGGTAGTTTTCTCTATTTTTTCCTATCCCTCCTAAAATTTTGAAGCTTTTGTGTCTTCCTGGTTTTTGTGTTGAATCCCTCTACATATTTTTCATGTCTTTAGGGTTCAAGTTTGGTCAAAATTGAGGAAAACCCTAAGAGCTAGGGTAAAATCCCTTTGTATGCCTTCAAAATTGCAAAAAAACCTAGTTTTCCCCGGCCTTGTTCTATTTCTTCATTACCTTTTCGAGCCACTTAGGTTTTCCTTCCTACACATGACTATTTCCATCCTATGTTCGCTAAATCTCTTAACGAAGTCTCATGTCTATTTACTATTGAGCGACTTAGCGAGTGTAGAGGGCCTTTGTCATGTTTTATGTCAGTTGCTAGTTCTCCAAGTCCTTTGGTGTTTGGTATTTTTCTTTCTGGGCGAACATGGTGTTTGTGTTTTCTCCTGTTCCCGGTGGTTTAGCCCTCAACATCTGGTGACTTGGTGCAGTGGTTATCCTTCCTTGCAGTCACGTATTCTCCAAGTCCTTAGGCGGTTATCCTTCTAATCTAGCGATTGCCTGACTGCAATGTTCTCTTGTTCGCTTAATACCTGGTGGTTACATCTTATTGTGTAGCAACTTAGTGAATGAAGAAATGTCAGGTTATGTTTCCATCAGTCGCGCGATCTTTGGATAAAGTGGCAACATTCTAAGTCACATAGTGATTTAGCGAACATGTGTTCATGTGATCTCTAAGCATTTTAGTGAAGGTTCCAAATACTTAGCGACTTGGCGAATAAGGCAAAGTTATGGTGTACTTCTCTTCAGTCGTTGATTCTCGAGATGAAAAGATAGTGATCAAAATGATTCAGCGATTTGGTGGCTCAGGTGTTTTTCCTTTGTTCACTTATTCTCGTAATAAAATGGTGATGCTCTAAATGATCTAGCGGATAAGCGAATACAACAGTCGCTGAATCTCTAAATAAATTGGCAGTAACATGAAACATTCAGCGATTGGGAGATAGCTTGTAGTCACTGATTCTCCAAATGATAACTCAGGTTTAAAAATCTTTCAGTGACTCAGTGAGGGCTTGTGTTCGCTTATTCTCATAATGATACCCCAAGTTAGACAATGATTTCATGGTTCAGTGAAAGCCTTTGTTTGCATGTTTTCTGAGCTAGATTGTGGTTAAGGCAAATGTGTCACAACTTGGAGAACGACCTCAGTCACATGTTCGCTTAATTTCTATTGAGTTAAGACATGAGGCTGGGAGAAGATAAGATCTGATGGCCAGGTTATAAACTTGATCTCAGTTTGATTTCTAACCATCGATTTGTTGTCTCGCACCCTGATGTAGCCATTTTATTTCAAATTCAAATCTTTTCAAGGGTTTTTCTACATGGTTAGGAGATAGCGCACCGAAAGAGCCATATTGTAGGACCATTTTTGGTCATTTCCAACTTGGTTGTAGGTGATATTTTATGAGGATGATCCTGGTAGTTGTTCCATCATGATTTTGCATCCTTGGGAGCCTCTACTGAGGAAAGATTGACAGGTGGGTCTCGCTTTTCTCTGTTGCAGCCGGAATTAGTAGAACTTTTGTGATTATTTTTTGTCCTTGAGGCTGGTACATGGTCAGATCAGTTGCAAAGTTTGATGATTTTTTTATCTCACCAGCCTTGCACTTGGTGCCTGTCTTGTCTGCATTCACTGTCTTTTTGAGTTAGGTGATTTTGAATTGTTGTTTTAAATGATCATCATTTGCTTTTTGTAATCCTTGAGATAAAAGGATTTTTCATGATCATTCAAAGACATTGGGAATTAGCTGTTTAGAACCTCTTGCTTGGTGATCCCTATTCTCGGTTAGGGTTGTAATAGTTTTCTTTCAGTGCTTGTTAATGAGAGATAAAAGTTGCAGGTCTAAGCTATAGTTTGCAAACATGGTTTTTTATGACTGATTGTATGCACATAAGGGATTCATCATACTTAACACAAATATATGATTCTTCTCTCTCCTTTGTGTCAAGTCAGGTAGGCTTTGAGCTTTCTAGTTCATTAAATATTATTTTATGTATGTATCTTCATTCTTGAGTTTTGATCTAGGATTGGATTAAATGATGTTCTAGATGGGATATGAGTTTACTCTTGTCTACATAAGGATTCTTTGTAAGCAGTAAGGATTGTGGTAAATGTATTTATGGTTATGAATCTCATATATTCTCTAGTATGTGTATCTCTTGTGTCTAAGAAATCTTGCCCAATGGATGAGGCACTAGCCTAAATGAATAAGCTCTCTTGTTAACATATACTGATTGAATTTGTTGCAATCCAAATCCTAAAATCAAGAACCATTTTAAGTTTAAAATCTTTGGTTGTGTGGTTTTGTTACCCCATAGCAATGGAGAGTCAATGAATGTAGTGTTGGCATTTAGTACTTTATTTCTATCATCTGTTATATCAACCCAGACTTTGGTGTATAAGGTATAGTTTTCACTGGGTTAGGTGTACCCACCTTGGTTTTCCAGAGCCAGAAGTGAAGAGGGCAGTCCTATCCCTACAGCTGGTCCAATTACCCTAAGATCCTTCTACATTTTGGAACTAACCACTCCTAAAATCTGTCTGAGGGTATATTGGCAGCCTAAGAGCATAAGTCATTTTGAAACACCAACAAGATGGCGACTCTTCTAGGGAAATGTTACACAAGTCTATAATAACCAGTAGGTCATCATTGGAAACATAGGGTTATTCTTGCCCCTTGTCCTATCAAACTCATTAGGATACTTTTTAGTGAGGAAATAGTGTTTTAACATTCCCAATATACTTGGATGGCAACTCAAACATCTCTACAATAGTGCTAGTCAATAGATTATTTATAAGATGAGTTATAGAGGTACTAGGTCTTGCAGAAGGGAGCATCCTGAAGACAGATTGGAGGAAGGTCCTCCAAGCACTTCTAAGCCTAGTCAAACAAGGGGGGGGGAGAAAACAAAAAAATATGTCTCATACTTGGAAACATAAAGAAGATACAAGATGAGAAAATCAAATCAAGCCGGGTCAAGAAGAAAATGTCTTAGAATATGAAGAGGCTATTGATTTCGGGTTGAACCAGTATGAGGATGAGTTACAAGTGGGAGATGTTGAATCTGAGACTACTCTCCTGGAATCAAAAGAAATTTTTGAAGAATTTTATGAGTTGGAAAGAAGAGTCCAAGAACAGATTTCTATTAGATAGCAAAGAGAAAAACATAAAGAGGACAAAGTAAGACAGGCCATGATAAGGGCTGAATAGTTAAAGAGACAGTTGTTAGATTTGGAGGCAATTAATTTTGTCCCAGAGCCTAAAAGAACAGAGGAACAACCTATTGTGCAGAAGACATATGAGACAACTAGACCTAGAGATAAAGGAAAACAAAGAGTTGTTGGAGTTAAAATCAATGAACATGTAAATGATGAGGATCCTTTACATCAAGAGTTGAGAATAGATGTGGACCTTGAGAAGGCTAGAAAGGAGAAAGAAGTGTGGGCCAAAGAACTTGAGAAAGTAGAATTGGAGGCTACTACTGCATAAATGAGGAAGAAGATTGATTTTCTCAAGCATACTTCAAGACATTCAACATCTACATCTCAAGGAATGGATCCACCTCGAGGAGGTCTTGTTCATGAAAGGTACAAACAACTTATCTTTTTGGGTATTCTTGGTTATCCTAATATAATTCCTGATGAAATTAGAAAGAAGCTCCCTAAATTTGCTGGAAACAATGTCATCACATGTGAGGAACATCTAAAGAACTTTATTGATGCAATAGATGATTATAATATTGAGCTTGATGATGTTGTAATGAAGTTATTTGTACAATCTTTGACTGAAGATGCTAGGGACTAGTTTAGAGGATTGCCCCATGCCAGTATAGGGTCTTGGAATGAGGGTTTTATTTTGAATGAACATTACGGTGATAAAACAAATGAGAGTTTTATTTTGAATGAATTCAATAACATAAAGAAAAATCAGAATGAAGATGTTCTTGAATTTAATATAAGATTCCAAAAAGCTATGCATATGCTCCTACAAGTTATCAGATTAGATGATAGGGTGTGTGATGCAGGAGCATCCTGGGTGTAAGAGCAATCTTGCATCACCAAAAAAAAAAAAAATTTCTATTTTTATATTTAATAAGGGCTATTTTGTGCAGAGCTGCTATTTATGGAAAGTTACTATTTTTGATAATTTTTATATGTGCTCAGAATGATCTGATTTCTTTCTTGGAGGTTCATTTTGGTCATATAAGTCTGCCAGTAAAGTTTCATGGCTAGATCAGGTGTAGTTTTGAAGATATTGAAGATTTTCGGTATTGGCAGCAGGGTACAGAAACTTCAAACTCAGTTTTGAAGGATTTAGAGGCCCCGAATGAGGTCAAAAATTTGGGTGACGAGCGCTTACGCCGGTCAAGCCTGTAGAGCAATTCGTGGCATTTTCAAAATGGGGTTATAATAGTCAATCAGGTCAATTGGTGATGACTTATGGTCTCCAAAAGTCGGGTCACCTGAAATGGCAGAAAATAATTTTCCTTCAAAATTTCTGTTCGGGTTTCAAAAGTTATTTTGAGCCAACTTTGATGTAATAAATTGAAAAATAAAATAATTCTAAGTTTGGTCGGCCCTTAGGGCTAAATTTCTGGAACCTTCTCGGGCGGTGGAAATTGCCTATATAAGGAAGGCTCTATTATTGTCTTAGGCAGTTCAGAATAGTTCTGGGTAGTAGATCTGGGTATTGATTCGAGGCTTTGTCCTATAGAATATTGTAAGGGAATGCCCATGTGGCTTTGCATATTGTAAGTCTAAAAGTTTGTAATTCCACATTTGTGGAGATAATAAGAAGCCAATTTTTTGTTCTTGCATATTATTGTTGTCGTTTCTCTATTTCTGTTATGTGTTTGTGATATTAAGGGGAGCACCTTTCATCAAGTGGTATCAGAGCCAAGTTTTCCTGAGTGTGTAAATAGATCACCGATTGTGAGGTAGTTTGCACCAGGACCGTGGTTATGGTTTCAGCACGCATCGCAAAAATGCCTCCATGAAGGGAACGTGGCAGAAGAGCTGGTGTTGTGACACCTGAGGTTAGAGAGCTGTAGAGACAAGTGTGAGCATTGCAAGAAGAGATTTGCAGAGGAATGAATCTTAATGTCAGAGATGAAAGCAAGGATGAAGCTGAAGAAGGATATCAAGAAGGAGAAGTTGAAATTGTAAACCAGGAGGAAGAAAGACTTTTTCAGGCCATTTCTAAGATTGGGAAAAGACCTAAAATTGAGGTTCCTACATTTTCTAGAAATCTTAACCCAGAAGAATTGATCGACTGGATCAATGAATGTGAAGAATATTTTGAGTATGAAGATGTTGAGGATCCTCATAGGGTCAAATTTGCGAAGGCCAGACTGAAAGGTCATGTGAAGATATGGTGGCAAGAGATTCAGTTGGAGTGAAATAGAAGGGGAAAGGAGAAAATCATGAGATGGGATCGGATGGTGGATAAATTGAAGTGACAGTTCATTCCTGTTGATTATGAGCTTGACCTACTGAAGAAAATGCAAAGTTTGAAGTAAGCGCAAGAAGATCTATTCAGCAGTATACAGATGAGTTCTATCGACTTCTCATCAAAATAGGCCATGCAGAAGCTGATAAAGAGAAAGTTGCCCGATACCTTAATCGGCTAAGGCCAAGCATTCAGGAGGAGCTGAATCTGGTTCGAATGAGCAGTATTGAAGAGGCATACCAGTTTTTCTTAAAAGTAGAGGAAAAGTTGAACAAGAAGTTTGAGAGCAGACAAAACGGAAGAGGTCATGGTGGATGATCTGGTGGACGTTCATATGGTGGCTAAAATGAAGATTCGAAAAAGAAGGATGAGGCCAGTAGCAGTCAGAATCAGCGAGGAAATAATTCTAATTGCTTCCAGGATTAGAATAATAGAGATAAGAGAGGAAGAGGAAGAGGACAAGGATCTGGAAGAGGTGGCTTCCGTGGAACATGTTTTCACTATGGAGAAGAAGGTCATAGGACATTTGAATGTCCTCAGCACCAAGGCAGAATAGACAAGAGAAATGAAGGCCAGGCCAGAGTTGCACATGTAGATGAAGATGCCAGATCATCAAATTCTAAAGATGCTGAAAGAGGAGAAACATTGATTAATAGAAGAGTCCTGTTGAGTGGTGAGAATGAACCTGAGCAAAGGAGGAGCTTGTTTCGCACCAGGTGCAAGTGTGAAGGTAAATGTTGTGATGTGATTATCGATAGTGGAAGCACTGACAATTTGGTGTCAGAAGAGATGATGACAAAGCTGAAGCTCAAGAGATAGAAACACCCACATCCATATCGGATTGCCTGGGTATAGGATGACCACAAGGTCATGGTCAGTGAACAGTGCCTGGTAAAGTTCAAGATTGGCGGATACCAAGATGAGGTATTGTGTGATATCATATCTATGGATGCATGTCATATGTTGTTGGGTAGACCATAGCAGTTTGACAGATGTGTTGTACATGATGGTCGTGCGAATACCTATTCCCTGACAAAGGATGGAGTGCGACATAAGCTAAAACCATTGAAGGAGACTGAAGAGAAGGTATGTGGTAATGCAAGGATAACTTTTGTTGATGGAAGAAATTTCCTAGATGGTATGAGGCATGAGCATGTATGTTTTACTTTAATTCCAAAAGTTGGTAAAGAAGAAGTAGAGGATGTACCTGTAGAGGTTGCAGATTTGTTGAATGAGTTTCAGGATATTGTATCTGATAATGTACCTGATGGATTACCACCGGTAAGGAAGATCAGTCATTAGATGGATTTGATTCCAAGAGCCAGTTTGCCATATAAGGCAGCACACAGAATGACACCAGTAGAAAGTGAAGAGTTGAACAGACAAGTACATGAGTTGTTACAGAAGGGGTTGATTCGAGAGAGTCTGAGTCCCTATGCTGTACCAGTGGTATTAGCACCAAAGAAGAATGGAGAATGGAGGATGTGTACAGATTCTAGGGCAATAAAGAAGATCATAATTAAGTACAGGTTTCCATTGCCACGAATGGATGACATTATGGACAGTTTGAGTGGAGCTGTGTATTTTTCAAAGATAGATCTAAAGAGTGGATATCACCAGATTCAGATCAGAGAAGGAGATGAATGGAAGACTACCTTCAAAATAAAGGAAGGACTATATGAGTGGTTAGTCATGCCTTTTGAGCTAACCAATGCACCTAGCACTTTCATGTGGCTTATGAACGAGGTTCTGAAAGAATTTTTGGGTAAGTTTGTCATTGTTTACTAGATGATATTTTGATTTTTAGCAAGACATTGGAGGAACATATGATGCATATTCGTATGGTGTTTGAGAAGTTGAGAGATGATAAATTGTTGATTAATTTGAAGAAGTGTAGTTTTGTGAAGAAAGAGTTAGTGTATTTGGGATTTGTAGTTTCAGCAGAAGGTCTAAAAATGGACCCAGAGAAGGTACAGGCTATCCTTGAATGGCCTACTCCAATGAGTGCTACTGAGGTAAGATCTTTTCATGGTCTAGCTAGTTTTTATAGAAATTTTATCAAAAATGTTAGTAGTATTTGTGGTCCCTTGACTGAGACGATGAAAGGGGATAGAAAAGAGTTTAAGTGGACTAAAGGAGCAGAAAAGAGTTTTCAATTATTGAAACAAAAAGTTACAAAACAACCTGTTTTAGCACTTCCAGATTTTAATAAGGTGTTTCAAGTAGATTGTGATGCTAGTGGTACTGCAATAGGAGCTGTTATGAGCCAAGAAGGTAAACTTGTTGTGTATTTCAGTGAGAAGTTAAATGATGCCAAGAGAAAGTATTCTATTTATGATCAGGAATTTTATGCTATAGTTCAGGCATTAAAGAAGTGGAGATATTATTTTCTTCCTAAGGAGTTTGTTTTGTATACTGATCATCAAGCTTTGCAATATTTGAATAGTCAAGGAAAATTGAATCAAAGGCATTTGAAATGGGTTGAGTTTTTGCAGAGTTATACATTTGTTTTGAAACATAGAAGTGGAAAGTCTAACAGGGTTGCAGATGCTCTTAGTAGAAGGCAACTATTGCTGACAGAGATACAGATTGAGGTGGTTGGCTTCAAAGAACTCAAGAATTTGTATCCAGAGGATCTTGATTTTGGTGAAGCTTGGAAAGCTTGTACAAAACCTGTTACTCTAGACAGGATGAAATGGTTGGATTTCATCATCTAGGATGATATGCTATTCAGAGGGAGTCAGTTGTGCATTCCATGAAGTTCTATGAGGGAGAATCTCATCAAGGAGAAGCATAGCGGAGGATTGGCTGGACATTTTGGTCATGATAAAACCCTTGATTTGGTTGGTGAGAATTATTATTGGCCACAATTGCAGCAAGATGTGAAGAAGTTTGTACAGAGTTTTAGAGTATGTCAGATGGTGAAAGGAGTGAAGCAAAATACAGGGATGTATCAGCCATTACCTGTACCGGAGAAGCCTTGGGAGGATATCAGTATGGACTTTGTTCTTGGTTTACCGAGGACACAGTGGGGACATGATTCAATTTTTGTAGTAGTTGACAGATTTTTGAAGATGACACATTTCATTCCCTGCAAGAAGACTAATGATGTTGTTCATGTAGCAGGATTGTTTTTCAGAGAAGTGGTGAGACGACATGGTTTGCCAAAGACCATAGTTTCAGATCGAGATACTAAGTTTGTTGGATATTTTTGGCGGACATTGTGGAAGAAGTTGAAGACAGATTTGAAGTTCAGTTCATCACATCATCCACAGACTGATGGACAGACAGAGGTGGTGAATAGAAGTTTGAGAAATTTGCTGAGATGTTTGGTTGGAGATAAGCCAACAGGATGGGATTTGATTTTACCACAGGTGGAATTTGCATATAATAATTCTATCAATAGGAGCACTGGTAAATCACCATTCCAAATTGTATATGGAAGTAGTCCAAGAAATGCATCTGAATTAAGGAAGATAGATAAAGGAGAAATAACTAATGCTGAAGCTGAAGATTTTGTAGAACATTTGAAAAACATCCATGAGGAGGTGAGGAAGCATATTGCCAAGATGAATGCACAGTATAAGGCTAAGGAAGATGTGAAAAGGAGGCATAAGAAATTTTAGGTTGGAGATGAAGTCATGGTTCATTTGCGGAAGGAGCAGTTTTCGGTTGGTACCTATAACAAGTTGAAAATGAAGAAGTTTGGGCCATGTAAGATACTGAAGAAGTATGATTCGAGAAATGCATATGAGGTAGAATTGCCTACTGGGCTGAATATTTCACCAGTGTTTAACATTTTAGATTTGATAGAGTATCATGAAGGAGGTGTTGAAGATGAGGTTGCAACAGCACAGTAGAATATTCCAGCAACCAGTTCAGATATCAAGGAGATTGAAGACATACTGGACAGTCGTGTTGGCAGAAGCACAAGGAATAGGACATATGAAGAGTATTTGGTCAAATGGAAAGGATGACCTGTTGAAGATTCATCATGGCTAACAAAGGAGGAGGTTAACTGTCTTGGTTTTCCTTTGCACACCTGAGTCATGACAGGGTCACTTCTCAAATTACCCCGGGTGTGTGATGCAGGAGCATCTTGGGTGTAAGAGCAATCTTGCATCAACAAAAAAAAATAAAAAAATCTATTTTTATATTCAATAAGGGCTATTTTGTGTAGAGCTGCTATTTATGGAAAGTTACTATTTTTGGTAATTTTTGTATGTGCTCAGAATGATCTAATTTCTTTCTTGGAGGTTCATTTTGGTCATATAAGTCTGCCAGCAAAGTTTCATGGCTAGATCAGGTGTAGTTTTGAAGATATTGAAGATTTTCGATATTAGCAGTAGGGTACAGAAACTTTAAACTCAGTTTTGAAGGCTTTAGAGGCCTCGAATGAGGTCAAAAATTTGGGTGACAAGTGCTTGCGCCGGTCAAGCTTGTAGAGCGCTTCGTGGCATTTCTGAAATGGGGTTATAATAGTCAATCGAGTCAACTAGTGATGACTTATGGTCTCTAAAAGTTGGGTCACCTGAAATGGCAGAAAATAATTTTATTTCAAAATTTTTGTTTGGGTTTCAAAAGTTATTTTGAGCCGACTTTGATGTAATAAATTGAAAAATAAAATAATTCTAAGTTTGGTCGGCCCTTAAGGCTAAATTTCTGGAACCTTCTCGGGCGGTGGAAATTGCCTATATAAGGAAGGCTCTATTATTGTCTTAGGCAGTTCGGAATAGTTCTGGGTAGTAGATCTGGGTATTGATTCGAGGCTTTGTCCTACAAAATATTTTAAGGGAATGCCCATGTGGCTTTGCATATTGTAATTCTAAAAGTTTGTAATTCCACATTTGTGGAGATAATAAGAAGCCAATTTTCTGTTCTTGTATATTATTGTTGTCATTTCTCTATTTCTGCTATGTGTTTGTGGTATTAAGGGGAGCACCCTTCATCAGTGTGTCTTGTGACATACTTAAATGCTTTTGATGCAAAGATGGGATATATTTTAAGGGATAAGAACCTTAGAAATCTTGGGGAGGCTTACAAGTTGGCTATTAACATAGAGAGTAATAGAAGAATATTAGGAAAATTGGGGAGAAGAGATGATTGTAGGCCTCAAGTACAAAATAAGAAAGAGATGGGAAGGTTTGAAAATTTTAAAACCAAAGAGGAGGATAATCTGAAATAGATTCTAAATGCTTTAGAGGTTCTGAGGCCTGATGAAAAAAGAAACAATAGGGCTGCAACTAATGACCGGTCAATTCCTAATAATTTTAGCAGGTAGCCAAGAATGCAAAATTACCCATACACTACTCAGTGGAAGGATGGAAAGCCCATTTTTCTAGCTAAGAGGGATAGGCCTGATGATAGGATTCTTGATCCTTTGCAGAGAAATTCAGTTAATATGAGTGATAATATCCCATGCTGTGTTGCTTGTCAATCTCCTCACAATCCAGAATACTATGTTATTGCCCTAAATCTATCTGAGAACTAGGAACAAGATGAGAAATATGATAAGAATGGTTGTGCAATGATTTCCTCACATGCATGGGATGAGGTTGAATCCACTGATATGATTGAGAATCAAGATGTTGAGGGCTCTCAAGCTAGAAATGAGGTTTTCCATCAGCAAGTTTTTTATGATCAAGAGGAGGAAGAATTTGATGATGTTGGATGTGGTGCAGTGAAATGTGAGGAGCATGTTTCCTTGAGGTGACCTTCTAATGAGGAAATTGCTCAAATCACTGTAGACATGGTCACTCAAGCCAAGAGCAATTACAACTTGAGAAAAAGAATAGTTGGAAATATAGCTGGTAAACCAAGTAGTATGTTTATCAAGAGATCAGAAGGGAGTACACAATAGCCTGAGGGAAAGGGGAAAGGTGCTGATGTTGTTAGTCAGGTGAAAATAAAAAAGAAGATTGGGCCTATTGCAATACCTAAGGGTAAGGCAAGGACATCAGAAATGGTTGTTCCCATACCCCAGAAGGGACATGAGTCTCTACACAAAGATAAATTTGACTTGATTTTCCAAATAGAGGATAAAGATGTCACTATTTTTAAAGGGAACATGGATGACCAAAAGTATGTTCCCATTGATATGACTAAACTACTTTCACAAATGATAGTCAAAGTTCCACTTTTGGAAATGATGAGGATAGAAGAGCATAGGGTGAAGGTTTTGGATTGGGTAAATGGTGCCTCTTCTACAAAAGTCCAAGGGATGAGTAGAAGTGATAAGCATGTGGCTTCTTTAGATGACACACCTGATAGTAAAAATGAAGAAATCATCTCTAAGATTCCTCAGATATATTTGGATGCAAATGTTGCAAATATTGCATCAGGGATAGGTGATCCTTTCTTTTTGTCTCTTATGATAAATGGAAAATTATTGAAGAATTGTATGATTGATTTTGGGGCATCAAATATTGTCATGCCTACAGAGATCATGAAGTCACTAGGACTGAAAGTTGATACACCTCATGGAAGATGCCAAGCTATGGACTCAAGAGAGGTGCCAGTTATTGGTACCATTAAGGCTTTGCCTTATAAATTAGCAGCATTTCCTGACAAGTAGCTAACTATGAGTGTTTTAGTGGTTGATATCCCTCCACAGTATGGGATGCTTTTGTCTAGGAGATGGAGTGCTTCTATATGGGAGGAAGTATCCAGTGTGACTTGCCTTTTTCTAATTTTAACATCAGAGGAGAAAGTGTGAAGATTTCAAGGGAAACTAGAACTCCACATATGATTGAGGAGAATGAAGATGATAAAATGAATTGTTTTATGGACACTGACATTGGTTCTTTCCAAGTTCAGGAGAAGGGGGTGCAAGAAAAGGTCAAGCCTATCCCTCTGGCTGATGATGAGGATAACATGGTAGAAGGTAATGCCTTATGGACTTTATATTTTGATGGAGCAAGTTCAAAAGAAGGTGTTGGAGTAGGAGTGCTGCTGATATCCCCAAATGGTAAAACTTTTAAGTTTTCTTTCACTCTCTTGTTTCCTTGCACAAATAATGTTTTTGAATATGAGACCCTACTGATTGGTTTGAGACTAGCATCAAGACATGAAATTAAACATCTTAGGGTGATTGGTGATTCTAAGTTACTAATCTCTCAGATTAGATCGAAGTATGCATCAAAGAATCAAAGACTGAAACAATATAGAAATGTTGTTTAGGATGAAATTGAGGGTTTCAGTGCTTTTGGTATTGATTGGGTGGATAGAAGCCAAAATAGAATGGCTGATTTATTGGAAAACATAGCACTGAGGCCAGAGGATGTCACTTTTGTGGGGATATCCAAAATTGAGTTTATGTCTAGGCCTTCTATCCCAGACAATGTTGAAAATTGGCAAGTATTTTCTGATGATCAGGATATACTAAGATTCTTGCAGTGTGAGTCTCATTTTGGTGATCAAGAGATGGATTTCAACACTTATGTTGACATCAGAAATGGGAAGGAAAATGTTCTTGGGAAGGAAGTTTTGCAATTGAAGTCAAATAGGGTCCCAAGGGGATTGGTTGCTCTTGAGAGGGCATTTGACAATAAAGAAAGGGCATGTTTTTCTAAATTTGTTGATAAGATTAGTGATTTGGAGGAAATAAATCTAGGAACAAGTCAAGTACCCAAAAATGTTTATATAGGAAGGTGTTTGTCCCCAACAACTAGAAAAAATCTGATTGACCTTCTCAAAAAATTTAGACATGTTTTTGCATGGTCTTATGATGATTTGAAAGCCTATAGAGAAGATCTATTCCAACATGAGATACCACTGAAAGAAGGTACCAGACCTTTTAGGTAAAAATTAAGACATGTGAATCATACTTTGACACCAAAAATGCAAGATGAACTCAAAAAGATGATAGATGCTGGGATCATCAAGCCTATCAGACATTCTACTTGGGTGTCAAATTTGGTTCTAGTCATAAAAAAGAATGGTGACATTAGGTTGTGTGTTGATTTCAGAAATCTGAATGTCAATTCTTTGAAGGATAATTATGGTTTGCCGAACATGGAAAATATGTTGCAAAGGGTTACTAGATCAAAGCTAATGTCCATGATGGATGGCTTCTCTGGATATAATCAGGTCATGGTCAAGGAGTTAGAACAATTTAAGACTGCATTCACTACCCCCTGGGGAACATATGTTTATGTTAGAATGCCCTTTGGCTTGACAAATGCTGGAGCTACTTTTCAAAGAGCCATGGATGTGGCCTCTGCAAACTTTATAAACAAGTTTTTGGTAGTATATTAGGATGATCTCACAATATATTCAGAGAAGGAAAGTCAACATTGTGAGCATCTTGAGAAGATTTTTATCGGGGCTTTGGAATATGGGGTTTCTTTGAATCCAAAAAAGTGTGCTTTTGGTGTTGTGGAAGGAAAAATCTTGGGACATATTGTGTCTAAGGATGGAGTGAGGATTGACCCTAAGAGGGTTATGGCTATAGATAGGATTTCCCCACCTAGAAATGTAAAAGGAATACAATCCTTCTTTGGGCAGGTCAACTTTCTAAGGAGATTTGTTACAAATTTTGCAGAAATCAGTATCCCCATCTCTAGAATGTTGAAAAAAGAGCCAAAGGTTGAATGGAATGAAGAAGTAGATGAATCTTCCAAAAGTATCAAAAAAGCCATCAAAGATGCTCCAGTTTTAAGAACACCTAATTATGGTAAGCCCATGCAAATATTTTCTTTTGCCTCTTCTCATACAGTTGTAGCAGTTTTATTGTAGAAGAATTTAGATGGATATGAACAGCCCATATCATTTTTTAGCAAATCCCTACAAGTAGCAAAACTAAAATGTGACATTACTGAGAAGAAAGCTTATGCCCTAGTCAAAGAAGTCAAGGCTTTTAGATGTTACCTTGTAGGGGCTAAGGTGGTTGCTTATGTTCCTTGTGCTACAATTAAAGATATATTGGTACAACAAGAGCTTTTAGGGAAAAGATGTAGATGGATCAATAGGATCCAAGAATTTAACATTGACATTCAGGTTACAAAGTTGATAAGAGGCTTAGGTCTTGCGAGTTTAATGGCACAGAGAAACTTAGTTTCCATTCATGTAAATATGTTAGAGGAAGAACAAAGGCCATATATTTGTGATATGGATTACTGTGACTAGTACAAGGATGTTATTGGTTACTTACAAAAATTGGTCCTTCCCCCTAAGATAGATGAAAACAAAAGGAGAACTGTCAAGTTGCAATCTACAAGGTATTCTATTATACATGGTAAATTGTGGTGGAGAAGCAATGAAGGAGTGTTACTAAAATGCTTAGACCATGAGAGATCCAAAACCTTGTTAGATGAAATGCACCAAGGTGTTTATGGAGGACACTATATGGAAAAGACCACAACTCACAAGATTCTTAGGTTTGGATTTTGGTGGCCTACAATTTTTAAGGATGCATATCAGTTTGTGAGGAAATGTGATGCATGTCAGAGATTTGCTGGTAAGTTTAAATTTAATGGAAATTTGCCACTCAGGCCTATTGCAGTTCAGGCTCCTTTCTAGGAATAGGGTATAGATTTTATTACAGAGATTCCAAACAAGTCTAGTGGTGGACATTCTTATATACTAGTGGCAATAGACTATTTTACCAAGTGGGTTGAAGCTATCCCTACTAGAAGGGCTACTAGCAAAGTTGTGATAGATTTTGTAATGAAAAATATTCTTACCAGATTTGGTTGCCCAGAGGTAATTGTTGTTGATAATTCAATGTGTTTTAGATCACAAGAATTTAGTGATTTTTGTCAGCGGTATGGGATACACATTTCATTCTCTTCCCCATATCATCCACAAGGAAATGGCTAGGCTGCGTCTAGTAACAAAAGTCTAATTAAGATTCTCAAAAGAGTATTGGATAAAAATAAGAAAGCTTGGGATTCTAAGTTATGATCAGCATTGTGGACTGACAGGGTAACTATAAAGAAGGCCATAGGTTGTGCTCCCTTTGATTTAGTGTATGGGATAAATGCTAGATTGCCTCAAAATAATCTATTGCAGATGTATAAGTTTATTCAGGCATATGATGAAGATTTAGATGATGAGATGAGGGTAAGAGTGGACGAGTTGATCTAGTTGGATGAGGTAAGGAGAGATGCACATGAAAGAAATGAAAGATTGCAGAGGGAGTGTAAGAATTTTTTTGATAGAAGGGCTACCCAGAGAAGTTTTGAAGTTGATGATCTTGTGCTGATATGGAATGCAAGATTGGAAGATAAAGGAAAGCATGGGAAGTTTGATCCTATCTGGTTGGGCCCTTATCTTATTGAAAGCAAGTGGGGAATAGATTCTTATGTCCTGAAGGATTTGACTAGTGGTACTTTGGAATTGCCTATTCATGGACAATTCCTAAAGTTTTACTTCTCCTGAAGTATCTTTTTCCATGAGCAGTAGTTTAGGTTTTCCTCTGTATAGTCATGTTGTTTTTGGGTCAAAGTTTTGATTTGGTCTGCTCTTCCAGGAGATTCTAGCTTACTCATTGTATTTGTAGGAGATACATGTCCCCAAGTATGAGCCACTATTGATAGTTTTCTCTATTTTTTCCTATCCCTCCTGAAATTTTGAAGTTTTTGTGTCTTCCTAGTTTTTTGTGTTGAATCCCTCTACATATTTTTCATGTCTTTAGGGTTCAAGTTTGGTCAAAATTGTAGAAAACCCTAAGAACTAGGGTAAAATCCCTTTGTATGCCTTCAAAATTAAAAAAAACCCTAGTTTTCCCTAGCCTTGTTCTATTTCTTCATTACCTTTTCGGGCCACTTAGGTTTTCCTTCCTACACGTGACTATTTCCTTCCTGTGTTCATTGAATCTCTTAACGAAGTCTCATGTCTATTTACTATTCAGTGACTTAGCAAGTGTAGCAGGCCTTTGTCATGTTTTATGTTAGTTGCTAGTTCTCCTAGTCCTCCGATGTTTGGCATTTTTCTTTCCATGATTCGGCGAACATGGTGTTCATGTTTTCTCCTGTTCCTGACCATTTAGCCCCCAACATCTAGTGACTTGGCACAGCGGTTATCTTTCCTTGTAGTCATGTATTCTCCAAGTCCTCAAGCGATTATCCTTCTAATCTAGCGATTGCCTGACTTCAGTGTTCTCCTGTTCGCTTAATACCTGGCGGTTACATCTTATTGTCTAGCAACTTAGCAAATGAAGAAATGTTAGGTTATGTTTCCTTCAGTCGTGTGATCTCCGGATAAAGTGGCGATGTTGTAAGTCACCTAGCAATTTAGCGAATGTGTGTTCATGTGATCTTTGAGCCTTTTAGTGAAAGTTCCAAATACTCAGCGACTTGGTGAATAAGGAAAAGTTATGGTGTATTTCTCTTTAGTTGCTGATTCTCAAGATGAAAAGATAGTGGTCAAAATGATTCAGTGATTTGGTGGCTCAAGTGTTTTCCCTTTGTTCACTTATTCTCGTAATAAAATGGCGATGCTCTAAATGATCTGGTGGATAAGCGAATGCAGCAGTCTTTGAATCTCTAAATAAATTGGTGGTAACATGAAACATTCAGGGATTGGGAGATAGCCTGTAGTTGCTAATTCTCCAAATGATAACTCAAGTTTAAAAATCTTTCAGTGACTCAGTGAGGGCTTGTGTTCGCTTATTCTCATAATGATACCCCAAGTTAGACAATGATTTCATGGTTCAGCAAAAGCCTTTGTTTGCATGTTCTCTGAGCTAGACTATGGTTAAGGCAAATGTGTCATGACTTGGAAAATGGCCTTAGTCGCGTGTTCCCTGAATTTCTATTGAGTTAAGACATGAAGCTAGAAGAAGATAAGATTTGACAGTCAAGTTATAAAGTTGGTCTTAGTTTGATTTATAACCGTTGATTTGTTGTCTCATGCCCTGATGTAGCCATTTTATTTCAAATTGAAATCTTTTCGAGGGTTTTTCTACATGGTTAGGAGACAGCGCACCGAAAGAGCCATATTGTAGGACCATTTTTGGTCGTTTCTAGCTTGGTTGCAAGTGAGATTTTATGAGGATGATCCTGGTAGTTTTTCTAGCATGATTTCATGTCCTTGGGAGCCTCTACCAAGGAAATATTGACAGGTGATGCAGGAGCATCCTGGGTGTAAGAGCAATCTTGCATCACCCAAAAATATTTCTGTTTTTATATTCAATAAGGATTATTTTGTGCAGAGCTGCTATTTATGGAAAGTTACTATGTTTTTGGTAATTTTCGTATGTGCTCAGAATGATCTGATTTCTTTCTTGCAGGTTCATTTTGGTCATATAAGTCTGCCAGCAAAGTTTCATGGCTAGATAAGGTGTAGTTTTGAAGATATTGAAGATTTTCGGTATTGGCAGCATGGTACAGAAACTTCAAACTCAGTTTTGAAGGCTTTACAAGCCCCGGATGAGGTCAAAAATTTGGGTGACGGGTGCTTGCGTGGGTTAAGCCTGTAGAGAGCTTCGTGGCATTTTCGAAATGGGGTTATAATAGCCGAGCGGGTCAACGGGTGATGACTTATGGTCTTCGGAAGTTGGGCCACCCGAAATGGCGAAAAATAATTTTCTTCAAAATTTCTGTTCGGGTTTCAAAGGTTATCTTGAGCTGAATTTGATGTAATAAATTGAAAAATAAAATAATTCTAAGTTCGGTCAGCCCTTAGGGCTAAATTTCTGGAACCTTCTCGGGCGGTGGAAATTGCCTATATAAGGAAGGCTGTATTATTGTCTTAGGCAGTTCAGAATAGTTATGGGTAATAGTTCGAGGCTTTGTCCTACAGAATATTGTAAGGGAATGCCCATGTGGCTTTGCATATTGTAATTCTGAAAGTTTGTAATTCCACATTTGTGGAGATAATAAGAAGCCAATTTTTTGTTCTTGCATATTGTTGTTGTTTCTCTATTTCTGTTATGTGTTTGTGGTATTAAGGGGAGCACCCTTCATTAAGTGGTATCAGAGCAGGAGTTCTTGAGTGTGTAAACAGATCACCGATTGTGAGACAGTTTGCACCAGGACCGTGGCTAGGGTTTCAGCGCGCATCGTGAAAATGCCTCCACGAAGGGAACGTGGCGGAAGAGCTGGTGTTGTAACACCTGAGGTTAGAGAGCTGCAGAGACAAGTGCGAGCATTGCAAGAAGAGATTCGTAGAGGAATGAATCTTAATGTAAGAGACGAAAGTGAGGATGAAGCCGAAGAAGAATATCAAGAAAGAGAAGTTGAAATTGTGAACCAGGAGGAAGAAAGGCTTTTTCGGGCGATTTCCAAAATTGGGAAAAGACCTAAGATTGAGGTTCCTACATTTTCTAGAAATCTTAACCCAGAGGAATTGATCGACTAGTTCAATGAATGTAAAGAATACTTTGAGTATGAAGATGTTGAGGATCCTGATAGGGTCAAATTTGCGAAGGCCAGACTGAAAGGTCATGCGAAGATCTGGTGGCAAGAAATTCAATTGGAGCGAAATAGAAGGGGGAAAGATAAAATCACAAGATGGGATCGGATGGTGGATAAATTGAAGCGACAGTTCATTACTGTTGATTATGAGCCTGACCTACTGAAGAAAATGCAGAGTTTGAAGCAAGCAGGAAGATCTCTTCAGGAGTATACAGATGAGTTCTATCGACTTCTCATCAGAACAGGCCATGCAGAAGCTGATAAGGAGAAATTTGTCCGATACCTTAATGGGTTAAGGCCAAGCATTCAGGAGGAGCTGAATCTGGTTCGAATGAATAGTATTGAAGAGGCATACCAGTTTGTCCTAAAAGTAGAGGAAAAGCTGAATAAGAAGTTTGAGAGTAGACAAAACGGAAGAGGTCGCAGTGGACGATCTGGTGGACGGTCATATGGTGGCCGAAATGAAGAACCGAACAAGAAGGATGAGGCCAGTAGCAGTCAGAATTAGCGAGAAAATAATTTCAATCACTTCCAGGATCAGAATAATAGAGATCAGAGAGGAAGAGGAAGAGGACAAGGATCTGGAAGAGGTGGCTTCCATGCAACATGTTTTCACTGTGGAGAAGAAGGTCATAGGGCATTTGAATGTCCTCAGTGCCAAGGCAGAACAGACAGGAGAAATGAAGGCCAGGCTAGAGTTGCACATGTAGATGAAGATGCTAGATCATCAAATTTTGAAGATGCTGAAAGAGGAGAAACGTTGATTAACAGGAGAGTCCTGTTGAGTGGTGAGAATGAACCTGAGCAAAGGAGGAGCCTGTTTCGCACCAGGTGCAAGTGTGAAGGTAAATGTTGTGATGTGATTATTGATAGTGGAAGCACTGACAATTTGGTGTCAGAAGAGATGGTGACAAAGTTGAAGTTCAAGAGATAGAAACACCCACATCCATATCGGATTGCCTGGATATAGGATGACCACAAGGTCATGGTCAATGAACAATGCCTGGTGAAGTTCAAGATTGGCGGATACCAAGATGAGGTATTGTGTGATATCATATCTATGGATGCATGTCATATGTTGTTGGGTAGACCATGGCAGTTTGAGAGATGTGTTGTACATGATTGTCATGCGAATACCTATTCCCTGACAAAGGATGGAGTGCGACATAAGCTAAAACCATTGAAGGAGACTGAAGAAAAGGTATGTGGTAATGCAAGAATAACATTTGTTGATGGAAGGAAATTCCTAGATGGTATGAGGCATGAGCATGTATGTTTTGCTTTAATTCCAAAAGCTGGTAAAGAGGAAGTAGAAGATGTTCCTGTAGAAGTTGCAAATTTGTTGAATGAGTTTCTGGATATTGTATCTGATAACGTGCCTGATGGATTACCACCAATCAGGAAGATCAGTCATCAGATGGACTTGATCCCAAGAGCGAGTTTGCCGAATAAAGTAGCACACAGAATGACACCTGCAGAAAGTGAGGAGTTGAACAGACAAGTACATGAACTGCTATAGAAAGGATTGATCCATGAGAGTCTGAGTCCCTGTGCTGTACCAGCGGTATTAGCACCAAAGAAGAATGGAGAATGGAGGATGTGTACAGATTCTAGGGCAATAAACAAGATCACAATCAAGTACAGGTTTCCATTGCCATGAATGGATGATATTATGGACTGTTTGAGTGGAGCTGTGTATTTTTCAAAGATAGATCTGAAAAGTGGATATCATCAGATTCAGATCAGATAAGGAGATGAATGGAAGACTGCCTTCAAGACAAAGGAAGGACTGTATGAGTGGTTAGTCATGCCTTTTGGGCTAACCAATGCACCGACCACTTTCATGCGGCTCATGAACAAGGTTCTGAAAGAATTTCTAGGTAAGTTTGTCATTGTTTACCTAGATGATATTTTGATCTTTAGTAAGACATTGGATGAGCATATGATGCATATTCGTATGGTATTTGAGAAATTGAGAGAAGAGAAATTGTTGATTAATTTGAAGAAGTGCAGTTTTGTGAAGAAAGAGTTAGTGTATTTGGGATTTGTAGTTTCAGCAGAAGGTCTAAAAATGGACCCAGAGAAGGTACAGGCTATCCTTGAATGACCTACTCCAAGGAGTGCTACTGAGGTAAGATCTTTTCATGGTCTAGCTAGCTTTTACAGAAAGTTTATCAAAAATTTTAGCAGTATTTGTGGACCCTTGACTGAAACAATGAGAGGGGATAGAAAAGAGTTTAAGTGGACTAATGGGGCAGAAAAGAGTTTTCAATTGTTGAAACAAAAAGTTACAGAACAACCTGTTTTAGCACTTCCAGATTTTAATAAGGTTTTTCAAGTAGATTGTGATGCTACTGGTACTACAATAGGAGCTGTTATGAGCCAAGAAGGTAAACTTATTGCTTATTTCAGTGAGAAGTTAAATGATGCTAAGAGGAAGTATTCTGTTTATGATCAGGAATTTTATGCTATAGTTCAAGAATTAAAGAAGTGGAGACATTATCTACTTCCTAATGAGTTTTTTTTGTATACTAATCATCAAGCTTTGCAATATTTGAATAGTCAAGGAAAATTGAATCAAAGGTATTTGAAATGGGTTGAGTTTTTGCAGAGTTATACATTTGTTTTGAAACACAGGAGTGGAAAGTCTAATAGGGTTGTAGATGCTCTTAGTAGAAGGCAACTATTGCTGACAGAAATGCAGATTGAAGTGGTTGGGTTCAAGGAACTCAAAAATTTGTATCCAGAGGATCCTGATTTTGGTGAAGCTTGGAAAGCTTGTACAGAACCTGTTACTCTAGACAGGATGAAGTGGCTGGATTTCATCATCCAGGATGATATGCTATTCAAAGGGAGTCAATTGTGCATTCCACGAAGTTCTATGAGGGAGAATCTCATCAAGGAGAAGCATAGCGGAGGATTGGCTGGACATTTTGGTCGTGACAAGATCCTTGGTTTGGTTAGTGAGAATTATTATTGGCCACAGTTGCAACAAGATGTGAAGAAGTTTGTACAGAGTTGTAGAGTATGTCAGATAGCGAAAAGAGTGAAGCAGAATACAGGGTTGTATCAGCCATTACCCATACCAGAGAAGCCTTGGGAGGATATCAGCATGGACTTTGTTCTTGGTTTACCGAGGACACAGCGGGGACACGATTCAATTTTTGTGGTGGTTGACAGATTTTCAAAGATGACACATTTCATTCCTTGCAAGAAGACTAATGATGTTGTTCATGTAGCAGAATTATTTTTCAGAGAAGTAGTGAGACTTCATTGTTTGCCAAAGACCATAGTTTCAGATCGGGACACTAAGTTTGTTGGATATTTCTGGCGTACATTGTGGAAAAAGTTGAAGATAGATTTGAAGTTCAGTTCATCACATCATCCACAGACTGATGGATAGACAGAGGTGGTGAATAGAAGTTTGGAAAATTTGCTAAGATGTTTGGTTGGAGATAATCCAGTAGGATGGGATTTGATTTTACCACAGGCAGAATTTACATACAATAATTCTGTCAACAGGAGCACTGGTAAATCACCATTCCAGATTGTATATGGAAGTAGTCCAAGAAATGCATCTGAATTGAGAAAGATAGATAAAGGAGAAATAAGTAGTGCTGAAGCTGAAGATTTTACAGAACACTTGAAGAACATCCATGAGGAGGTGAGGAAGCATATTAACAAGATGAATGCGCAGTATAAGGCTAAGGCAGATGAGAAAAGGAGACATAAGGAATTTCAGGTTGGCGATGAAGTCATGGTTCATTTGCAGAAGGAGCGGTTTCCGGTTGGTACATATAACAAGTTGAAAATGAAGAAGTTTGGGCCATGTAAGATACTGAAGAAGCATGATTCAGGAAATGCATATGAGGTAGAATTGCCTAGTGAGCTGAATATTTCACCAGTGTTTAACATTTCAGATTTGACAGAGTATCATGAAGGAGGTGTTGAAGATGAGATCACAGCAGCACAGTGGAATATTCTAGTAACTAGTTCAGATATCAAGGAGATTGAAGACATACTGGACAGTCGTGTTGGCAGAAGCATAAAGAACAGGACATATGAAGAATATTTGGTCAAATGGAAAGGATGACCTGTTGAAGATTCATCATGGCTAACAAAGGAGGAGGTTAACCGTCTTGGTTTTCCTCTGCACACCTGAGTCATGATAGGGTCACTTCTCAAATTACCCTGGATGTCTGATGCAGGAGCATCCTGGGTGTAAGAGCAATCTTGCATCACCCAAAAATATTTCTGTTTTTATATTCAATAAGGGCTATTTTGTGCAGAGCTGCTATTTATGAAAAGTTACTATTTTTTTGGTAATTTTCGTATGTGCTCAGAATGATCTGATTTCTTTCTTGGAGGTTCATTTTGGTCATATAAGTCTGCCAGCAAAGTTTCATGGCTAGATCAGGTGTAGTTTTGAAGATATTGAAGATTTTCGGTATTGGCAGTAGGGTACAGAAACTTTGAACTCAGTTTTGAAGGCTTTAGAAGCCTCAGATGAGGTCGAAAATTTGGGTGATAAGTGCTTGCACGAGTCAAGCCTGTAGAGCGCTTCATGGCGTTTTCAAAATGGGGTTATAATAGCCGAGCGGGTCAACGGGTGATGAGCTATGGTCTTCGGAAGTTGGGCCACCCGAAATGGCGAAAAATAATTTTTTTCAAAATTTCTGTTTGGGTTTCAAAGGTTATCTTGAGCCGACTTTGATGTAATAAATTGAAAAATAAAATAATTCTAAGTTCGGTTGGCCCTTAGGGCTAAATTTCTGGAACCTTCTCGGGCGGTGGAAATTGCCTATATAAGGAAGGCTCTATTATTGTCTTAGGCAGTTCAGAATTGTTCTGGGTAATAGTTCGAGGCTTTGTCCTATAGAATATTGTAAGGGAATGCCCATGTGGCTTTGCATATTGTAATTCTGAAAGTTTGTAATTCCACATTTGTGGAGATAATAAGAAGCCAATTTTCTGTTCTTGCATATTGTTGTTGTTTCTCTATTTCTGTTATGTGTTTGTGGTATTAAGGGCAGCACCCTTCATTAAGTGGTATTAGAGCAAGAGTTCTTGAGTGTGTAAACAGATCGTCGATTGTGAGGTAGTTTGCACCAGGACCGTGGCTAGGGTTTCAGCGCGCATCGCGAAAATACCTCCACGAAGGGAACGTGGCAAAAGAGCTGGTGTTGTAACACCTGAGGTTAGAGAGCTGTAGAGACAAGTGCGAGCATTGCAAGAAGAGATTCGTAGAGGAATGAATCTTAATGTCAGAGATGAAAGTGAGCATGAAGCTGAAGAAGAATATCAAGAAGGAGAAGTTGAAATTGTGAACCAAGAGGAAGGAAGACTTTTTCGGGTGATTTCCAAGATTGGGAAAAGACTTAAGATTGAGGTTCCTACATTTTTTGGAAATCTTAACCCAGAGGAATTGATCGACTAGATCAATGAATGTGAAGAATACTTTGAGTATGAAGATGTTGAGGATCCTGATAGGGTCAAATTTACGAAGGCCAGACTGAAAGGTCATGCGAAGATCTGGTGGCAAGAAATTCAATTGGAGCGAAATAGAAGGGGGAAAGATAAAATCACAAGATGGGATCGGATGGTGGATAAATTGAAGTGACAGTTCATTCCTGTTGATTATGAGCTTGACCTACTGAAGAAAATGCAGAGTTTGAAGCAAGCAGGAAGATCTCTTCAGGAGTATACAGAGGAGTTCTATCGACTTCTCATTAGAACAGGCCATGCAGAAGCTGATAAGGAGAAAGTTGTCCGATACCTTAATGGGTTAAGGCCAAGCATTCAGGAGGAGCTGAATCTGGTTCGAATGAATAGTATTGAAGAGGCATACCAGTTTGCCCTAAAAGTAGAGGAAAAGCTGAACAAGAAGTCTGAGAGCAGACAAAACAGAAGAGGTCGCAGTGGATGATCTGGTGGATGGTCATATGGTGGCCGAAATGAAGATCTGAACAAGAAGGATGAGGCCAGTAGCAGTCAGGATCAGTGAGGAAATAATTTCAATCGCTTCCAGGATCAGAATAATAGAGATCAGAGAGGAAGAGGACAAGGATCTAGAAGAGGTGGCTTCCATGGAACATGTTTTCACTGTGGAGAAGAAGGTCATAGGGCATTTGAATGTCCTCAGTGCCAAGGCAGAACAGACAGGAGAAATGAAGGCCAGGCCAGAGTTGCACATGTAGATGAAGATGCTAGATCATCAAATTCTGAAGATGCTGAAAAAGGAGAAACGTTGATTAACAGGAGAGTTCTGTTGAGTGGTGAGAATGAACCTGAGCAAAGGAGGAGCCTGTTTCGCACCGGCTGCAAGTCTGAAGGTAAATGTTGTGATGTGATTATTGATAGTGGAAGCACTGACAATTTGGTGTCAGAAGAGATGGTGACAAAGTTGAAGTTCAAGAGACAGAAACACCCACATCCATATCGGATTGCCTGGGTACAGGATGACCACAAGGTCATGGTCAATGAACAATGCCTGGTGAAGTTCAAGATTGGCGGATACCAAGATGAGGTATTGTGTGATATCATATCTATGGATGCATGTCATATGTTGTTGGGTAGACCATGGCAGTTTGACAGATGTGCTGTACATGATGGTCGTGCGAATACCTATTCGCTGACAAAGGATGGAGTGCGACATAAGCTAAAACCATTGAAGGAGACTGAAGAAAAGGTATGTGGTAATGCAAGAATAACATTTGTTGATGGAAGGAAATTCTCAGATGGTATGAGGCATGAGCATGTATGTTTTGCTTTAATTCCAAAAGCTTGTAAAGAGGAAGTAGAATATGTTCATGTAGAAGTTGCAAATTTGTTGAATGAGTTTCATGATATTGTATCCGATAACGTGCCTGATGGATTACCACCAATCAGGAAGATTAGTCATCAGATGAACTTGATCCCAGGAGCGAGTTTTCCGAATAAAGCAGCACACAGAATGACACCTGCAGAAAGTGAGGAGTTGAACAGACAAGTACATGAACTGCTACAGAAAGGATTGATCCATGAGAGTCTGAGTCCCTGTGCTGTACCAGCGGTATTAGCACCAAAGAAGAATGGAGAATGGAGGATGTGTACAGATTCTAGGGTAATAAACAAGATCACAATCAAGTACAGGTTTCCATTGCCACGAATGGATGATATTATAGACTGTTTGAGTGGAGCTGTGTATTTTTCAAAGATAGATCTGAAAAGTGGATATCATCAAATTCGGATCAGAGAAGGAGATGAATGGAAGACTGCCTTCAAGACAAAGGAAGGACTGTATGAGTGGTTAGTCATGCCTTTTGGGCTAACCAATGCACCAAGCACTTTCATGCGGCTCATGAACAAGGTTCTGAAAGAATTTCTGAGTAAGTTTGTCATTGTTTACCTAGATGATATTTTGATCTTTAGTAAGACATTGGATGAGCATATGATGCATATTCGTATGGTATTTGAGAAATTGAGAGAAGAAAAATTGTTGATTAATTTGAAGAAGTGCAGTTTTGTGAAGAAAGAGTTAGTGTATTTGGGATTTGTAGTTTCAGCAGAAGGTCTAAAAATGGACCCAGAGAAGGTACAGGCTATCCTTGAATGGCCTACTCCAAGGAGTGCTACTGAGGTAAGATCTTTTCATGGTCTAGCTAGCTTTTACAGAAAGTTTATCAAAAATTTTAGCAGTATTTGTGGACCCTTGATTGAAACAATGAGAGGGGATAGAAAAGAGTTTAAGTGAACTAATGGGGCAGAAAAGAGTTTTCAATTGTTGAAACAAAAAGTTACAGAACAACCTGTTTTAGCACTTCCAGATTTTAATAAGGTGTTTCAAGTAGATTGTGATGCTAGTGGTACTGCAATAGGAGCTGTTATGAGTCAAGAAGGTAAACCTATTGCTTATTTCAGTGAGAAGTTAAATGATGCCAAGAGGAAGTATTATGTTTATGATCAGGAATTTTATGCTATAGTTCAGGAATTAAAGAAGTGGAGACATTATCTACTTCCTAATGAGTTTGTTTTATATACTGATCATCAAGCTTTGCAATATTTGAATAGTCAAGGAAAATTGAATCAAAGGCATTTGAAATGGGTTGAGTTTTTGCAGAGTTATACATTTGTTTTGAAACACAGGAGTGAAAAGTCTAATAGGGTTGCAGATGCTCTTAGTAGAAGGCAACTATTGCTGACAGAAATGCAGATTGAAGTGGTTGGGTTCAAGGAACTCAAGAATTTGTATCCAGAGGATCCTGATTTTGGTGAAGCTTGGAAAGCTTGTACAGAACCTGTTACTCTAGACAGGACGAAGTGGCTGGATTTCATCATCCAGGATGATATGCTATTCAAAGGGAGTCAATTGTGCATTCCATGAAGTTCTATGAGGGAGAATCTCATCAATGAGAAGCATAGCGGAGGATTGGCTGGACATTTTGGTCATGAAAAAACCTTTGATTTGGTTAGTGAGAATTATTATTGGCCACAGTTGCAGTAAGATGTGAAGAAGTTTGTACAGAGTTGTAGAGTATGTCAGATAGCGAAAGGAGTGAAGCAGAATACAGGGTTGTATCAGCCATTACCCATACCAGAGAAGCCTTGGGAGGATATCAGCATGGACTTTGTTCATGGTTTACCGAGGACACAGCGGGGACACGATTCAATTTTTGTGGTGGTTGACAGATTTTCAAAGATGGCACATTTCATTCCCTGCAAGAAGACTAATTATGCTGTTCATGTAGCATAATTATTTTTCAGAGAAGTAGTGAGACTTCATGGTTTGCCAAAGACCATAGTTTCAGATCGGGACACCAAGTTTGTTGGATATTTCTGGCGTACATTGTGAAAAAAGTTGAATACAGATTTGAAGTTCAGTTCATCACATCGTCCACAGACTGATGGACAGACAGAGGTGGTGAATAGAAGTTTGAGAAATTTGCTGAGATGTTTGGTTGGAGATAAACCAGCAGGATGGGATTTGATTGTACCACAGGCAGAATTTGCATACAATAATTCTGTCAACAGGAGCACTGGTAAATCACCATTCCAGATTGTATATGGAAGTAGTCCAAGAAATGCATCTGAATTGAGAAAGATAGATAAAGGAGAAATAAGTAGTGCTGAAGCTGAAGATTTTGCAGAACACTTGAAGAACATCCATGAGGAGGTGAGGAAGCATATTAACAAGATGAATGCGCAGTATAAGGCTAAGGCAGATGAAAAAAGGAGGCATAAGGAATTTCAGGTTGGCGATGAAGTCATGGTTCATTTGCGGAAGGAGTGGTTTCCGGTTGGTACATATAACAAGTTGAAAATGAAGAAGTTTGGGCCATGTAAGATACTGAAGAAGCATGATTCAGGAAATGCATATGAGGTAGAATTGCCTAGTGAGCTGAATATTTCACCAGTGTTTAACATTTCAGATTTGATAGAGTATCATGAAGGAGGTGTTGAAGATGAGATCACAGCAGCACAGTGGAGTATTCCAGTAACTAGTTCAGATATCAAGGAGATTGAAG